>JAJIBD010005885.1:0-132024 GCA_021461705.1 Cryptotis parvus | reverse complement strand
ACAAAGGTGATTTCTGGAAGCACTCTTTAGCAATCTGAACACGCAGTCAGTGCTAAAGACTACTGTAGTAGATGTTCTTACGTAACCATAGTGGAACATAATTGATCTATTTACTGACACACATATACAGACCCAATCATAAATGGATGATAAATAGTGTTAGATTTTTCCCATGTTGAATATGGATAATTACATTGATTGGTCTGTATATATTATTAAACTATCCTTGCATCTCCAGAATTAATCCTTCTTGGACACGGTGTATAATCTTCCTGATATATTGTTGAATTTAGTTTGATAATACTTTGTTGAAGATTTTTGCATCTATATTCATTAGGTATAGAGTTCTAGAGTTTTCTTGCAGTGTAATATGTCTGTCTGCTTTTGGTATCAAGGTAATGTTTGCTTCATAAAAGCTGTCTGGAATGATTTACGTTTCTTCAACTTTCTGAAAGAGCCAGAAAAGGATTGGGAGTAAGGCTTACTTAAAGCTTGGCAAAATTCATTAGTAAACTCATCTGGGTCTCAGCTTTTGTTTGAGAGGAGACTTTTGATTAACATTTCTGTTTCATTAGTAGTAATTGACCTTTTGTATGTGCTGTATTTTCTGATTCATCTTGGGGTGTTTTAGGAGTCCATAAGTCTATACATTTTTTTCTAAGTTTTCCAGTTTCATAAGATTTTCAAAGCAATCCCTGATGATCCTTTGAATTTCTGTTTTGTCTGTTATGATATTTCCCCTTTGATTTCTGATTTGGTTTACTAGAATTCTCTCTTTTTTTCTTTGTAAGTCTTGCTGATCAGTGTTCTTTATTCTATAAAAAAAATCAGCTCTTTCATTAAATACAGGCAAAAAAATGCAAATGATGGCTTCTAAGTGTATGTAGTGCAACCCACAATGTGTAGGAGAAACACAATCCGCATTTTTATTTTCATAGCAGCACTATTCACAATAGCCAGAACCTGGAAACAACCAGTATGCCCGAGAACTGATGACTGGATAAAGAAACTGTGGTACATCTACACAATGGAATACTATGCAGCTGTCAGGAAAAATGAAGTTATGAAATTTGCCTATAAATGGATGGACATGGAAAGAATCATGTTGAGTGAAATTAGTCAGAAGGAAAGAGAGAGACATAGAATGACTGCATTTATTTGCATGACATAAATATACCAGGTGATCTTACCAAAAGTGGAAATTACCACAAGTGCATGGGAGTCAGAGGTTAGGTAAGATATAGAAGGGAACATGTTTGAACAAATGTCAAAAGGTCTGAGACCAACATAGAACTGAGCATTAAATGCAGGCAAAAAAAAATGCAAATATGGCTTCTAAGTGTATGTAGTGCAACCCACAATGTGTAGGAGAAGGAAGAGAGAGAGAGGGAGAGAGAGGAGATAAAGAACCTGCCATTTAGGCAGGAAGTAGGAGGGGGGGAGGGAATTGGGGACATGGGTGGTGGGTGATGGGCACTGGTGGAGGGCGGGTGCTGGAACACTGTGTGACCGAAACCTCCAAATGTGAACAATGTTGTAATTGTATATCTCACGGTGGTATAATAAAATGTTTTTAAAAAAATCAGCTCTTGGTTTTGCTGATATTTTTCATTGTTTTCTTTTATTTTTCATTAACTTCTGCCGTGAGTTTTATTTCCTTCATTCAGTTTACTTTAGTTTCTTTTATATGGCTTTTTTTCTAGCTGCTTAAGCTGTACTGTTAAACTTTAAAAAAAAATTTTTTGCTTCCTAATGAATTTTTGAATTCCTATTAATGTTCCTCTTAACACAACTTTTACTATATTCCATAAGTTCTAGTATTTCGTATCATCATTATTGTTTGCCAGAAACTTTATTTTCAACCTATTTGTTATTAAGCAGTATAACTCCCAAGTGTTTGAGATTTTACCCCATTTCTACTTATGATTCATTGCTATTTCCAAAGCTTCAATGGCCTAAGAAGATTGTTTATATGATTTATATCTTCTTGATTTTATTAATATATATTTTATAAAACATATGCCAGCTATAATTCACACAAGTCCCAAGAGCATCTGCACAAATCCTCACAAATTATGCTCCCAGGAACATAATTAACAAGGTCCCAGAGCATCTATATAAACAAACCATGTTTCTCAGCTGATTTCAAGGATCTCACTCAATTTTTACTGGAAAACTCACTGTGTTACACCAAGAACAAAGAACTCCAGCTGTTGTTTCACTTCCTCTCTACTGACTTTCATGAATAACAGAGTGTGTTACAGGCCTACTTCCAACTAAGTATTCTTTGGGTGTCTTTTGGATTCCACGTGATTCTGGCTTCAAAGTATCTAGAATTGACAAAAATTCCTTGCTTCTTGATCTTTCCGTGTTGTGCCAAGGCATCAGAGCTTTTTCTTTTCTTTCTTTTTTTTTTGCCACAACTTGTAGTACTCAGGTTTACTCCTGTTTCTGGGCTCAAGGATCACTTCTGACAGTGCTCAGGATGCTAAAGATATATAGTGCTCAGGATTGAACCATGGTCAACAATATGCAAGAGAAGTACCTTAACCTCTATATTACCTTCACATCTTTGTCATAAGTTGAACCTTTATTTACTAAACAAGTTGCATTTAAGTTTTCTGTTATTCATAGCTAAAATATTCTTATTTTAAATACTATAGAAAAAGTAATTACAAAGATCATATTCTCTACCTAAAAAATGTTAGTATGCAGGTACTTATTTTTGTATTACTTCTTCATAAGCACAAGAATTTTCAGCACACATATATGCAAAATGAGTCACTTCTACTAGTAACATAAATATAACTGGGGCCAGTGGTCAAAAGCAACAGTGCAGCAGGCAAAAAATTTTCAGAAGAAGCTTGGAAGAAATAAGTGAAAATGAAGACAAAGGCTGGACCGATAGCACAGTGGGTAAGGAGCTTGCCTTGCATATGGCTGACCTTGGTTTGACCCCTGGCATCCCATATGGTCCACCAGTGTACTGCCAGGAGTAATTCCTGAATGGAGAACCAAGAATAATCCCTGAGCATCACCAGGCATGATGCAAAAAAGCAAGCAAGCAAGTGAGCCAGCAAGCGGGTGAGCAAGTGAGCGAGTGAGCGAGCAAGCAAGCAAGCAAGCACATACTATTTTTTTTCAACAATAGAATTTTTTTGTTAATTATTGGGATATGTGCTAGGAAGCTATGCTTTCCATAGAAAGGTCATTCAATGAATGAGAAAACCTAATTTTGCTCATTAATAATAATGATTCCCATGTCCATAGTTTCAATTCAGCCTTTTGGAACTGTGAATTCCCATGAATGGTCTTGGTGACTATGATGAACTCAGATAGCCTCTCACCCTGTTCATTTCATTCTAGGCCATGGGTCCCAATGTGGAGTTCTTCGACTGATCTTCTCGGTCCTATCTTGGCATTGAAATCACCGACTGACTGACTATGAAGTGAAGGTCTGATCGTAGAAGGTGTGATCGTTTTTATTGAACTCCTCTAGTTCTATGTAGAATTTCTCAATTTCTTCGTCTTTGTATGTGGATCTTGGTGCGTAGACAATGAAGATAGAAACTTCTGGTAGTGGGCCACATCTCTTCAAGTGTAATCGTCCTATCTGGTTTGTTAGGCATTCAAATGAATCAATGTTCGAGGCCATGTTTGTGTTGGACAAGGACACCGACACCACCAATGCCTCTTTCATCGCAGAGTTCCGAGGAACAGTTCTTCTCCAGTGTCAAAGACGGCATGATGTGGTTGATGCCTCCTCATCTCAGTCAGACCAATGATGTCATATTTGATCATTTGTGTTTGCATTATCAGGTCCTCGATATATGCTTCCGATGCCAGCATACGTGCATTGAAAGTACAGAGTGTCATTTTAGACTTTCTTCGTTTTGGCATTTTAGTATGGCCCTGAGATTTTATCAGACCCTCTTTGTTCGTCCTTAGTGCTGTCATATTAAGGACTCCTTCAGGGTCAGGAAGATAAACATTTTTTACTGGTTTTGGCATATTGAATATGCATTGGGCAGCTTGCCAGGCTCTGCTGTGCAGGTGATATACATATATATATTTATATGTATGTATATATACATATATACAACAGGATGTATGCGCGGAACGGGAAGAGAGTCCCGGGTCATCTCAAGTCAGCCTCCTCTCAGGAGGATGGACTTTGGGGGAACTTTTTCACCAGTTTTGTGTTTCCTTCTTTGTTGCGGTCATTGTGGCTACAGTGTCCGCTCCCTTGTCTTAGTTGTTTCTCTCTTGCTTTGCGTTGCCATGGCTACAGCATCCGCTCCTCTGTTTCTCTCTCTGGCGTCGCGGTTACCGTGGTTGTAATGTCCACTCTGCCACAGCCGCCTCTTAAGCACCGATCAGGAGAGGGGGCTATGCGATCCTCTGAATCAAGTGATATCTGGATTGTCCCATCTGCCTGTTGTCCGTCATATACAAACTGTTCACTCGAGTCATCCTGAACAGGATTGGCAGAACATTAGGTGAAGAACAACCATGCAAGCAGGCTGGCTTCCAAAAAGGATTCAGCACAATCGACCATATCCACACACGATAACCAAATTCATTGAAGTCTATAGAGAATTCAAGATGCCGCTCTGTCTCACTTTCATTGATTTAAAGAAAGCCTTCGATTCTGTGGAGACTAAAGCAGTCATGGAAGCCTTAGTCAAACAGGGCGTTCAAACCCAATACATAAAGATCCTTCGTGAACTATATCACAGTTTCACCACTAGGATCTCACCATTCTACAGGGAAGTGATCATCGATGTCAAAAGAGGGGTTCGGCAGGGTGATACTATTTCACCAAAACTCTTTAGCGCCACCCTCGAAATCATCATGCGACAATTAGAATGAGAAAAAATGGGAGTGAAGATAGATGGTCGGCAACCTACACCACCTACGCTTCGCTGATGACATTGTTCAAATAACACCAAACATCAGCCAAGTAGCACAAATGCTGGCAGACTTTGACCAAGAATATGGAAGGATAGGTCTACAGCTGAATCTCAACAAAACTATGTTCACGAGAAATGAACTAGTTCCAGAGGCCCCATTCACTCTCAATGGAACAAACATCTCTAAATGCAGCAGTTATGTGTACCTAGGTCGAGAAGTCAACATAATGAATGACCTGAAACTTGAGTTGTGCAGGAAGAAAAGAGCGGCATGGACTACCTTCAAAAACATCGAAACAATAGTCAAAAGAACAAAGAACCTCCGGCTATGGGCAGACCTTTTTTGACTCCACGGTTCTCCCTGCATTGACATACGCCTCAGAGACCTGGGCCTTATGAAAGCAGGATGAGGATACTATTGTCTCCCAAAGAGGAATCAGAAGAGCCATGCTTGGAATATCACGCCTTACTCAAGTGACAGAGGGAATCCGGAGTTCCGACCTCCATCACTGTTCTAAAATCAAGGATGCTGTCTCATCTGCCAGAGCATCAAAAAATCAGATGGGCTGGTCATATAATGTGATCTGAGAAGACCATTGGACTAGAGCCGTTACCGATTGGATCCCACAGGACGCCAAAAGATCAGGTGTCTGCCCACCTGCAAGATGGTCAGAATTCCTTATTAGGACCCTAAACAAACAGTTTGAAGCTCTCAATATCCCCAAAACAGACAGATGCCATTGGGATACACTGGCATGTGATAGGGTCAAATGGAAACATTACTGGCGCCTGCTCGAGCAAATCGATGAATAACGGAATATCAAGTGATCAATAATAATGATTAGTAAACACCAAGGCTGACTGGACTGGCCAGAAGCTTCAGAGTCATCATCTTCACTGATTGCAGTAGGTATGTGAAGAGCTGTTGAGGCTTCCCTCCATTTTACTCTTCCTCATTTTCCTGATGACGAAGATATGACTTCATAAGTCACTTGGCTAAAGAAACACAAGTGGGGGCTGGAGCGATAATCCAGCGGGGTAGGGCGATTTGCCTTGCACGTGGCTGACCCAGGTTCGATCCCGGCATTCCATATGGTCCCCTGAGCACCGTTAGGAGTAAATCCTGAGTGCAGAGCCAGGAGTAACCCCTGAGCATTGCCAGGTGTGACCAAAAAAAAAGCAAAAAAAAAAAAGAAAAAGAAAGAAACACAAGTCGTGGTAGATGCCAGATCGTCTATTGTTACTTCTAGGATGTGGAGTTGAAAAGCTCCTACATGCGTACATGCTCAGCTAGTAAAGATTCGGGTCCCTGCCTGCTTCACCAAATATCCAAGTACAGGCCTCCAAGGAGGACTCATACAAGCATGATTCAATAATTCTTATTTATAAAAGAAGAAAAGATACTGATATTTTTAATGAAGAATCGTACATGCAGGTAATGTTTTCTACTATGTAAATTATCTACATCAGAGAAAACATAAAGACAAACAGCTTATTGAAGTTCTGGACAGAACTTATAGCATTGCCAGGAGTCAAGGAATTGTGACAATGTGATTTTACACTTGATCACTTGATAATTTGACATCGTGTTATTCATCAATTTGCTTCGAGCAGGCTCCAGTAACATTTCCATTTGACCCTATCATGTGCCAGTGTAGCCCAAAGGCATCTGGTTGTTTCAGGAAAGCTAAGAGCCTTGAATGGTTTGTTCAGGGTCTTGACAAGGAAGTCTGACCATCTTATAGGTGGGCGGCCACGAGACCTTTTGATATCCCGTGGGATCCAGTTCGTAACAGCTCTGGTCCAGCGGTCATCTCCAAATCGCATTATATGCCCAGCCCCTCTGATTTTCAATGCTTTGGCAAATGAGACAGCGTCCCTGATTTTGGAACAGCAATGGAGGTCGGAACTCCGGATTCCTCCTCTCACTTGAGTGAGGCATGATATTCCAAGCATGGCTCTTTTGATTCCTCTTTGGGAGACCCGAATAGCATTCTCATCCTGCTTTCATAGGGCCCAGGTCACTGAGGTATATGTTATTGCAGGGAGAATGGTGGAGTAGAAGAGATGTGCCCAGAGCCCAAGGTTCTTTGTTTTTTAGCTATTTCTTCGATGTTTTTGAAGGCAGTCCAAATTGCTCTTTTCCTCTTGCGCAACACAGGTTTTTAGGTCATTC
This sequence comes from Cryptotis parvus, assembly GCA_021461705.1. Lineage (NCBI taxonomy): Eukaryota > Metazoa > Chordata > Mammalia > Eulipotyphla > Soricidae > Cryptotis > Cryptotis parvus. Next base: position 124,935 of record JAJIBD010005885.1, on the reverse strand, counting down.
ATCATGTTGACTTTTTGACCTAGGGTACACATAACTGCTGCATTCAGAGATGTTTGTTCCATTGAGAGTGAATGGGGCATCTGGAACTAGTTCATTTCTCATGAACATAGTTTTGTTGAGATTCAGCTGTAGACCTATCCTCCCACATTCTCAGTCACAGTCAGCTAGCATTTGTGCCACTTGGCTACTGTTTGGTGTTATCAGGATGATATCATCAGCGAAGTGAAGGTGGAACTGCCAGCCATCTATCTTCACTCCCATTCCTTCCCATTCTAATTGTAGCATGATGTTCTTGAGGGTAGTGCTGCAGAGTTTTGGTGAAATGGTATCACCCTGCTGAACCCCTCTATCTTTTAAATTAATATTTTATTATACCGGGATGGCTGGTTCTAGCTCTGGCCCGCCACCCCAGTAGAGCCTCACAACAAGCCAGACGACCACCTCCACTCCATGAGGGCCGCCATTTTCCACATCCAGATTTCTCTCTCCGTCAGAACTCCACCCAGCACTAGCCTATCACGGCCCGGCTTGCGCAGCCACTTGCGGCAGCGCAGTTCATCAATAAATGCTATATTTATAGGTGCCTACAAGAGTATGCCACCCACACGACAAGCCTGGCAAGCTGCCCGTGTCGTATTTGGTATGCCAAATACCAGTAACAATTATACTAGTTCATTCCCATGACCTAATATAATGGTTTGAGGCTCTTTATGTTACTGGAGCAAATAGATGCCCTTGAGCTCTACTAGCATGAGACAGGACATAGGGGGATATTACTGGTGCCCGCTCGAGCAAATAGATGATGAACGGGAAGATAGTGATAGTGATTTTATTATACCACCGTGAGATATACAATTACAACATTGTTCATGTTTGGTGGTTTCAGTCACATAGTATTCCAGCACCCCGCCCTCCACCAGTGCCCATTTCCCACCAATGATGTTCCCCATTCCCTCCCCACTCCCCATAGCCTGCCATCATGGCAGGTTCTTTATTTCTTTTCTCTCTCCCTCTCTCTCAAACCCCTTTTTTTTTCTTTTTTAATTTTTTATTATACCACCGTGAGACATACAATTACAAAGGTATTCATAATTGGTTCTTGGTAATACAGTATTCCAGCACCCATCCCTCCACCAGTGCCCCATTTCCACCACCAATGTACCCCCACCCCCTCCCGCCCACCTCAATAGCAGGTAGTCCCATTTCCTCTGTTTCTCTCTCTCTGTCTCTGCATCTCTCTCCCTTCTTCTTTTTACACATTGTGGCTAGCCCTGCACATATTTAGAGTTTATCACTTAAGTCTCTTTGTGTATATTCAATGGTGAGTTTTAATCTGCCATTACCATTTCCCACACTTAGTAAAACACTGGTATCTATTTATATCCTATTAATGAATGCAGTCATTCTATATCTGTCCTTTTCCTTCTGACAAATTTCACTCAGCATGATAGTCTCCATGTCCATCCATTTGCAGGTAAATTTCATAATTTCATCTTTTCTGACAGCTGCATAGTATTCCACAGTGTAGGTGTACCACAGTTTCTTTAGCCAGTCCTCTGTTCTCGTGCTCATTTAGGTTGTTTCCAGATTCTAGCTACAGTGAATAGCGCAGAGATGAATAAAGTAGTACAGATAGTGTTTCTGCTATGTGTTTTTCGGTCTCTAGGGTATATTCCCAGGAGTGCTATTGCTGGATCAAATGGGAGCTCAATATCTAGTTTTCTGAGGAATGCCCATATTGTTTTCCAAAAGGGCTGGACCAGTAGGCACTCCCACCAACTGTGAATGAGAGTCCCTTTTTCCACAATCCACGCCAGCACCGGTTGTTCTTGCTGTTTTATATGTGGGCCAGTCTCTGTGGTGTGAGATGGTACCTCATTGTTGTTTTGATTTGCATCTCCCTGATGATTAAAGATGAAGAGCACTTTTTCATATGCCCATTGGCCATTCGAATTTCTTCTTCTTTGAAGCTTCTGTTCATTTCTTCTCCCCATTTTTTGATGGGGTTGGCTCTTTTTTTCTTGTGAAGTGCTACCAGTGCCTGATATATCCTGGATATTAACCCCTTTTCAGATGGGTATTGGGTGAATATCCTTTCCCACTCTGTGGATTGTCTTTGTATCTTGGTCACCAATTCTTTTGAGGTGCATAAGCTTTTCAATTTTATATAATCCCATTTGTTTATCTTTGCTTCCATTTGCTTGGTCAGTGATGTGTCGTCTTTAAAGATACTTTTAGTTTCGATGTCGTAGAGCGTTTCTCCGATGTTTTCTTCTATGTACTTTATAGATTCATGTCTGATGTAGAGATCTATAATCCATTTGGATCTGACTTTTGTGCATGGCGTTAGAAGGAGGTCTAAGTTCATTTTTTTACACGTAGCTGCCCAGTTTTTCCAGCACCATTTGTTGAAAAGGCTTTCTTTGCTCCACTTAATATTTTTTGCTCCTTTATTGAAGATTAAGTGGTTGAATATTTGAGAGTGTGTTTCAGGATATTCAGTTCTATTCCATAGGTCTACGGGTCTGTCTCTATACCAATACCACACTGTCTTAATGACAACTGCTCTGTAGTAGAGCTTGAGGTTGGGGAAAGTGATACCCCCCCCCATCTTCTTTTTCCCAAGGATTGATTTAGCTATTCATGGGGGTTTATTATTCCATACAAATTTCAGGAGTGTTTGTTCAATTTCTTTGAAGAACATCTTGGGTATCTTTATAGGGACCGCATTGAATCTGTATAAAGCTCTATGGAGTATTACCATTTTGATAATGTTAATCCTTCCAATCCATGAGCAGGGAATGTGTCTCCATTTCCTCAGGTCCTCTTTTATTTCCTGAAGTAATGTTTTGTAGTTTTCTTTGTAGAGATCCTTTACATTCTTTGTCAAACTGATTCCTAGGTATTTGATTTTCTGCGGCACAATTGGGAATGGGATCGTTTCTTTAATGTCCCTTTCTTCTCTTTTGCTGTTTGCATATAGGAAGGCCATTGACTTTTGGGTATTGATTTTGTACCCTGCCACTCTACTATTGGAATGTATTATTTCTAGGAGCCTCTTGGTAGAGAGTTTCGGGTTTTCCAGGTATAATATCAGTCATCTGCAAATAGTGACAACTTGGCTTCTTTCCTTCCTATCTGGATGCCCTTGGATGTCTTTTTCTTCCCTGATTGCTATGGCAAGTACTTCCAGTACTATATTGAATAGAAGTGGTGAGAGTGGGCAGCCTTGTCTTGTCCCCTGATCTTAAGGGGAAGGCTTTCAGTTTTTCCCCATTGAGAATGATGCTCGCTGTGGGCTTATAGTAGATGGCCTGGATTATATTGAGGAAGGTTCCTTCAATCCCCATTTTACAGAGATCTTTTATCATAAACGGGTGTTGAATCTTGTCAAATGCCTTCTCTGCATCTATTGATACGATCATATGGTTTTTATTTTTCTTTTTGTTGATATGATGTATTATGTTGATTGAGTTGCGGATGTTGAACCATCCTTGCATTCCTGGGATGAATCCCACTTGGTCATGGTGTATAATCTTTTTGATGACTCTTTGAATTCTATTTGCTAGTATTTTCTTGAAGATCTTAGCATCTGTCTGTGTTCTTCAGGGAGATTGGTCTGTAGTTTTCCTTTTTTGTGACATCTCTGTCTGCTTTGGATATCGGGGTGATATGTGCCTCGTAAAAAGCTATTTGGGAGTGTTTCTGTTTCTTCAATTTGCCGGAAGAGCTAGAAGAGAATTGGGACTAGGTCCTCCTTAAAGGTTTGGTAGAATTCACTGGTGAATCCATCTGGACCTGGGCTTTTGTGTTTGGGGAGACTTTTGATTACGGATTCCATCTCCTCCATGGAGATAGGTTTGTTGAGGTATTCCAAATCTTCTTGTTGCAGACTTGGGAGGCTATAGGAATTCAGGAATTTGTCCATTTCTTCTAGGTTCTCTTGTTTCATGGCATACAGGCTGTCATAGTAATCTCTGATGATCTTTTGAATTTCTGTGTTTTCTGTTGTGATGTCCCCATTTCATTTCTGATTCTATTTATTTGGGTTCTCTCTTTTCCTTTTCTTACAAGTCTTGCAAGTGGTTTGTCAATCTTGTTTATTTTTTCAAAGAACCAGCTTTTGGTTTCTTTGATCTTCTGGATTGTTTTTTGACATTCCATCTCATTGATTTCTGCTCTAAGTTTTATTTCTTTCTTTCTGCTTGGGTTGGGCTCCTTTTGTTGATTACTCTCTAAGATCTTAAGTTGTGAAGTCAGACTGTTTGTGATGGCCTTTTCTTCTTTTCTGATGAATGCTTGAAGAGCTATGAACTTGCCTCTTTACACTGCTTTTGCTGTATCCCACAAGTTCTGGTAATTCATGTCTTCACTCTCATTTGTTTCCAGGAATCTTTGGGATTTCCTCTTTGGTTTCTTTTTATGACTTGATGGTTGTTCAGCAGTGAGCTGTTTAGTTTCCAGGTACTTGGTATTGGTCTCTGTCTTTGTGTACAATTAACTTCTATTTTCAATGCATCATGGTCTGAAAAAATAGTTGGCAAAATTTCTATCTTCTTGATTTTATGGAGGTATGATTTATGGCTCAGCATGTGATCCATTTTGGAGTATGTTCCATGTGCACTGGAGAAGAAAATGTATTCAGCTTTTTTGGGGATGAAATGCCCTGTATAGGTCTACCAGCCCTCTTTCTTCCATCTCTTCTTTTAGGGCCAGTCTTTCCTTGGTAAGTTTCAATCTTTTGATCTATCCAGGGTTGATAGAACAGTGTTGAAGTCTCCAACTACAATTGTGTTGCTGTCAATGTCTTCTTTGAAGTCTATTAGTAGTTGTTTTAGGTATTTTGCTGGCCCCTCGTTGGGTGCATATATGTTTAGTAGCGTGATTTCTTCCTGATATATGTATCCCTTGATTATTAAGAAGTGACCTTCACTGTCCCTTCTGATCTTCTTCAGCCTGAAGTCTATGTTGTCGGATACCAGTATGGCCACCCCAGCCTTTTTGGATGGGTTGTTTGAGTGAAGGATTGTTTTCTAGCCTTTTATTTTGAGCCTGTCTTTGCTCCGATTGTTGAGGTGTGTTTCTTGAAGGCAGCAGAATGTCGGACTCAATTTTTTGATCCACTTTGCCACTCTGTGTCTCTTAACTGGTGCATTTAGACCATTTACATTGAGAGAGATTATTGTCATGGGATTTTGTGCCATCTTTCTGTATAGGTTGGTTGTTCTTTTGGGTTTTGTCTAGTCTTATAGTAGATCTTTCAGTCCTTTTAAGGTTGGTTTTGAGTTTACAAAGTTCCTAAGCTGTTGTTTATCCAAGAAGTTGAATATCTGTCCTTCAAATATGAGTGAGAGTTTAGCCGGATAAAGAATTCTTGCTGAGGCATTCATATCATTGAGTTTTTTTTACTATATCCCACCACTGCCTTCGGGCTTGGAGGGTCTCTTCTGAGAAGTCTGCTGAAAGTTGAATGGATGCTCCTTTGTATACAATTTCCTTCTTTGATCTTGCTGCCTGAAGAATTGTGTCTCTGTCTATGGCATCCATTACTTTGATTAGGATGTGTCTTGGGGTCTTTCTATTGGGGTCTCTTCTTGCTGGTACGCATTGGGCTTCTTGGATATGGATGTCTTCATCCTTTAACTTGGGGAACTTTTCAGCCAGGATGTTTTTAACTGTTTTAATTTCCTTGGGGTTACTTTCCTGTCCCTCTGGGACTCCTATGATTCTTATGTTGTTCCGCCTGGCTTCATCCCATTGTTCTCTGTTCCGTTGCTGATCCATTTTCCGGTCTTTTTCCATCTTATGTAGTTCTCTGAGTGCTTTCTGCAGCTCATTTTCAGTCTCACTGATTCTCTCTTCTGCTGCTGTCATCCTACCGTTGAGAGCCCCTATTGTGTTTTTCATTTCATCTACTGAGTTTTTAAGCAATGATATTTCTATTTGCATGGTTCTCATTTCTGCTCTCATTTCCTCCCGTAATTTATTGACTGCCCTTTCAACTGCTTCATTTATGTTCTCCTGTATTTTATTGGACATCTGCTCCATTTTGTCGTTGAGCTCCTTAAACATCCTACCAATTTCTTCTCTAAATTCATTGTCAGAGAGATCATGCACATCTCCATTCTTTTTTGAGTATTTAGGGTTGATTTTTCATCTGTTCTTCGAACTGGGGATCTGCGTTGTTTCCCCCATGGTGTTGTGGTGTTCAGGGATAGATTCCTCTAGCGTACTGTTTCCTTTTTTCTTTAGGATATTACTTTCCCTTGGTGTTGAATTTCCTAGTTTTTGTATTAAGAAGTGGCTGAATGAGCGGCCACCTGCCCAGCCAGCCGCACTCCCCAGGGAGAATACCTGGGGCGGAGACAGGCCAGTGTGAGAGTTCAAAATGTGCATTTACTTCCACTTCTGCTCTGACTTCTGGGGGTTGTAGTTCTACCTTCTGCTGAGGCGTAGGGCTCTACCATGACCCCAGGCGCCCGCTCAGCCAGCCACCCTCCCACCCCAGCCGCACCCCCCAAGGGAGAATACCTGAGGCTGAACCCCTCTTTTGATATCGGTGATCACTTCCTTGTAGAATGGTGAGATTCTGGTAGTGAAATCATAATATAGCTCATGAAGGATCTTTATCTATTGTGTTTGAATGCCCTGTTTGGCTAGGGCTTCGATGACTGCTTCAGTCTCCACAGAATCAAATGCTTTCTTTAAATCAATGAACATGATTTTACACAATGTATGAAAAATATTTATGATGGAAAATGTTTTGTTATCCTTTTCTGTCTTTTTTTTCTTTTAGTACACATGGTTATTATTATTTTTCTTTCTTTACTTATTTTTTATTAAATCGCTGGAGATGAACAATTACAAAGCTGTTCATGATTGCTTTCAGTCCATACAGTGTTCCAAAACCCACCCCTCCACCAGTATACATTTCCCAATACCAGTGTCCCCAGTTTCTCTCCCAATCCCCAACCTATCAGTATGTTAGGATCTTTCCTTACATCTGTTTGTCTGTCTCTCTCTCCCCCTCTCTCTCTTTTTGCACACTGTGGCTTGCAATAAACATACTTATTATTACTTACAGGCTCTAACTTTCTTTTCTGATTTTTATGAATGTTCCAGTTTCTGCCCCCATAATTTTTTTCCCATACTTGTCTTTGGTCTTGGTAGCAGAATGTTGTAAGTAAATGAAAAGCAAATCATTAGGTAGATTAAAATAGCATTAGAACCATGGAATTATGTGGATAAAAGATGCCTTTTTGTAGGTAAAGTGAAAACAGACAAATCAAAGGAATTATCTTTACAACTGAGAATTAACTTGTGAACAAAATTAAAGAGAAACAGAATGGCACTGCTTTGGTCTCCAGGTAAGGGACAATAATAGGGATACAGCCTGTCTTATCTGAGAACACCACACATCCTGGTGCAGAGAAGGCATGGCAAACACTTCCCTTAGCCTTGATTCTAAGGACAAAAGAAGATGTTTGTAATGTCATGGATAAGGAAACTTATGTTATTAAGTATAATGTTATGTCAAAATAAATCGCATGACCTGAATATGAACTTTATATTTACTAGTTTCTGACTCATTTTGTAAAAGGGGCAAAATGGAGCAAATAAAGCACACTTGCCTATTTTTCCTAATATCAAATTTTCCAGTGAGTCAGTTAAATTCCCAAGATACTGTGTCTTTGAGATTGTCCCCAGTGAAACACAGTGTAATCATGGCCCTTAAATCAAGCCAAAACGCCAATGAAGAAACCTGCTTTCTAACCTTAAAGGAAGAAAAATCTAAATATTGGGGAAAAAAACAGTTTTACTTAGATTCAGACTCAAGTATTTGTCAGATGCCCTGCTGTGAATGTCAATTTCTAAGTTTCTAAAAGTTCTAAAGCTAAGTAATGGTAAATATTTTACTAAAATAATATAATGGTTTTGAAATACCTCATGGTTTGCAAAGAACATTCTAACATTTGTGATTTTACCTGAAAATTAGCACCATCATGTATTCAGGTTAATTACTATAATTAATATATTATTGATTATTATAGAGTCAGAATCTGAAAGTCAAAGAAATTATTAATGTTTCAGATTCTTAAAAGTAAATGGCATAGGGGAGCTCAATTTCTAGTCTTTGGAGGAATGTCCATATTGTTATTGTTTTCCAGAAAGGTTGTACAAGTCGACATTCCCATCAACAGTGTATGAGAGTCCCCTTTTCCCCACATCCACGCCAGCACTTGTTGCTTTTACCCTTTTGGATATGGGCCATTCTCTGTGGTGTGAGGTGATATCTCGTTTTGACCCAGCCATACCACTCCTGGGAATATAACCTGGAAAGCTAAAAACACACAGCGGAAACACAATCTGCACTTTTATTTTCATAGCAGCACTATTCACAATAGCCAGAATCTGGAAACAACCAGTATGCCCGAAAATTGATGACTGGATAAAGAAACTGTGGTACATCTACACAATGGAATACTATGCAGCTGTCAGGAAAAATGAAGCTATGAAATTTGCCTATAAATGGATGGACATGGAAAGAATCATGTTGAGTGAAATTAGTCAGAAGGAAAGAGAGACATAGAATGACAGCATTTATTTGCATGACATAAATATACCAGGTGATCTTACCAAAAGTGGAAATTACCACAAGTGCGTGGGAGTCAGAGGTTAGGTTAGATAGAGAAGGGAACATGTGTGAATAAATGTCTAAAGGTCTGATACCAACATAGAACTGAGCATTAAATACAGACAAAAAATGCAAATGATGGCTTCTAAGTGTGCGTAGTGCAACCCACAATATGTGGGAGAAGGAGGAGAGAGAGAGGGAGAGAGAGAGGAGATAAAGAACCTGCCATTTAGGCGGGACGGTGGGAGGGGGAGGGAATTGGGACATGGGTGGTGGTTGAGGGGCACTGCTGGAGGGTGGGGTGCTGGAACACTGTGTGACAGAAACCCCCAAGCGTGAACAACATTGTAATTGTATATCTCATGTTGGTATAATAAAATGTTAAAAAAAAATTGAAAAAAAAAAGCAAAAAGGAAAACAACAACAAAAAAAAGTAAATGGCATAGCTCAGTATAGGATGTATCTTATTAGGGGGCAATTCTCCTAAAGCCAAAAATAAATGAATGTTCATGAATATATTTAGGATACCTGAACATTTTTAATGATACTTAAATCAAGGAAAAGTTAAACAGAAATTTTCAACCCCAAACACTCAAAGAGCAAGCTGAACGGGCTCCCAAACATGTAAAGGCGATAACTTTAAAGTACATCCCAGCAAGACTGCAGTATTAGTTGCATAAGAATTATTCATGTACTTGAAATACCTTGAAGATAGATATTATTTGTCTTCCCAGAAACTAATATGATAACTTGTGTAATAAATCAGTCATTTACTAAGCATCTGCTTAAGAAAGACAAACAAAGGATGGTATACCATATAAAATGGTATTTAGAGTAACTAAATGAGGATGTGCAATGGTTTAAAGGTGCAGCATCATAGGTGACCCTTGGCTCTAGAATAGGGGAGGAAAAGGAAAGAAGTAGAGGGAAGGGGAGGGGGAGGAGAGAGATAAGAAGCAACAGGGGCAAGGGGCAAGGGTACAACTGTTGTAGCAGATCTGACTAGCTACAGGAATAATTTCAGTGGTAGTTGACAACAACCACTGTGACCACAATACCTCTCATCTACAGGGTGACCTGAACTATATGCAACATCCCGTCCCCCTGAGCCATTTCTATCATCTGATTAGATATGCCCTATGTAAACAAGGGTTTGTGGGACCAAACAATCTGAACACATATGCATGTATAAATAAGGGATTGTGGGACTTCACCATCCAGTCTAGTCATGGGGCCAACGAGAGGTCTTGATGTTTTGATGTCCTGCATTCTTCCTAATAGCCCTCTGGAGAGGTTGTAAGCATATTGGTGATGTTCTCCATCCCCATTCTGAGCACAGCAATAACTTGTGTGTCTAAGTTCAGATTTCAGCCTTCAGTGCTCATGCATAAGTCACACAGTTCCCAGAACAGAAACCTTGGCTAGACCCACAGTGAAGCTTACAGTCTCCACAACCTAGTGTGTGGCCCTGCCAAGAACCTCAGCTAAACATGCCTGAGCTCCACACACAAGTGGGCATCACCCCTCTCATTCACAGCATCAATAGCAACATAAAAGGCAAGAGGTGAGATATAAGGAATTAAAAAAATGGAAGAGTACTAAGGTATCAAACCCAGTGTCTCATGACGCGTGGGCTTCATCTCAAAATCCGGTATACCACAACGTGTGAGAGATATAGGCTAGGTAAGACAGAGTAGGGAATTGTTTGCTGATAATCATTGAAAATGATGCCATCCTAGAACTGTGCTTTGACTATAGTCTAAAAGATGCACATGATAACCTCTAAATGTAATTATTACAATCCACAATGTATAAGAAAGGGAAGCAAGTTGGGAGGGGGGAAAGAGAAGAAAGAGAGAAAGGAGGAAATAAATAACCTTCCTTGGTGGCAAGATCAGGCATGGGGTGTGGACATTGGTGGTGGGAAATGGGCGTGGGTGGAGGGATGGGTGCTGGAATTCTGTATGATTGAAACACAAACATGAACGTCTTGTAATTTTATGTCTCACTGTGGTATAATAATTTTTTTAAAAAGTGTCTCATACCTTTGTAGGTATTAGATGATGCCTTGTTTGTAAAGGTGGCTGCTAGACTGTTAATCGTTTACAAAATGTGTAAGCTTAAAATGGTTAATGTGAATTTACGTCACTAAGTTGGGGAAAACAGTTAAAATTACCAGTGTACATAATTAAATGCTCATAAATAAAAATTTTAGATATTACAATAAGATTATTAAGCAATAAAAATAATCAAATCATGATACACATTCAATAGAGAATTAGTAAGGTGGATGATATTCAGTTAGAATTCACTTTATTAGAGAAATAAAGTTTTAAATTGTATTTCAAAAAGAGCATCAAGAGATGATAGGGTAGATTTTATGGCTAAAATATATGCTGTAGAAATTTCATTACAAGAGCAGGAAGGGACTTACAGAAAAAAATATTTCTCAAGGCAATCACAGAGAACTTTCTAGATTTGTAGAAAAGCGTGATCTTTTAGACATTTTACTCTGAGTTCTAACCAGGGCAAATAAAAATAAAACCTCTCCCACTCACATGGCTGTGAAATGGCAGAACATCAAGAATATCTTCAGAGAGAATGTCTTCAGGCCAACACATTAAAAAAAAAAAAAGGATTACCACAAAGCAATAGCTCGCTGCCAGCAAACTTCTAATCAGCAATAATGAAGCATTATCTTCAAAGGGACAATGGAAAACCACAGTCAATTTCAAACGTTAGACATGGACATTCTTCAAATGAGAATGCGCTGCCGCACACACACACACACACACACACACACACACAACACACTTCGGATTACCAAAGACTGAGTTTAAACTAAGGTGACTAAAATAAAAAGATTGCCCTTTATTTCAGAAGCAAAGGAAAGTCAGAGGAAGTGACTATGACAGGGAAACATTAGTCAACTCAGAAATACTACAGGCTGTTTAATTAACTATTGACTGGGGGGAAAACACTTTTCTGTGTTTCAAAATAAAAGCTTCCATGACAAATGGGGTAGTAGTCTGCCCAGTTTTAGATCATGAGGGAAAAACCAAACAAAATAATAATGTATTCTTGGATGAATTAGAAGTTCCAAGAAAATGGCTCAAAGGCTGGAAATGCATGCCTTGGATCTTAAGGTCTCCCCAAATTTCCATGTGAACCCAACCATCGCACTGTCCAGCTTTCATAGCTAGGTCAAGCCAAGTATCACAGAGAGTGGCCTCTGGGTTTCTCCAACCTACCCCTTGCCTCCACCAAATGTATAAGAAAATACATATCACAAAATATAAAGACAACAAAAATTCACTTAACAAAAAATTATATTGATGGAGCTACTTGGACTGTATGGAATTGTGGTGGATCTCTGGTCATAAGGGGATGACCTTATGAATATTATTATCTGGGTGGTGGGTTTCTGTGAGATATAACCCCACTCACTCCAGGCAAAGGTTACTACTAAAACAGTTTTGTTTGTTTGTTTGTTTGTTTGTTTGTTTGTTTTTACCACACCGGGTGGTGCTCAGGACTTACTCCTTGCTCTGCACTCAGGTGGTGGCCCCATTGATCTGAGACTCATTCTCGTGCCAGGAAATCACTGATTTACTCACTACAGCTTTAGAATGTAGTTTGAGGTTGGGGAAAGAAAAATATACTTTTACCTTAGGATAGTCTTGGCTATTGGGGGAGTTTTATTACTCATGTAAATTTTAGTCTATGTATTTAAAACTATCTTAAGTGGTTCGTAGGGAGGGTCTGTCTTTTGAATATGTATTTGAATATACAAAATGCTTTGGCTATGATTGTCCTTATGACTATATTGATTATCCAATCCATGACTAGGGGATATGTTTCCATTTCAAACTGGCTTCTCTTATTTCTCTTTAGTAGTTATATATAATTGTCCTTAAACAAATCTTTCACCTTTTGACTAAGCTGATTTTTAGGTATTTGATTTGTCTGAGATACAATTGGGAATGGATATTATTTTATTGTTTCTCTCATTTGCATACAGAAATCCATACATTTCTGTGCATTGGTTTTATTGCCTGAAACTTTACCATACAAGACATCTGCAGATAGATTTTGACTCCTTTGCAGTCTGGATGCCCACAATAAGACTCTTACCTAATTGCTCTGGTCAGGACTTTCAATGCTATATGGAGTAGTAGAGATGAGAGTGGGAAATCTTGCCTCGTTCTTGATCTTAGAGGAAAGATTTTCAATATATTTTATTCTATATTATCATGTTTTCTGTGAGCTTGTGTAAAGTTTTAATTATGTTGACAAAAGTTCCTTCAACCCCTATCTTAAATATTTTATAAACAAGGGTGTTTGATCTTATCAAGTGCTTTCTATGTATCTGATCATATGATTATACTGTTTATTCTCCTTGTATCAATATGGTATTGTATACCATTTTTAATCTATTTTCACATTCTATGTCTCTTAATTGGTGCATTTATATTTGAACCAGAGTTGGCCACAGGTAAGGCAAGTACCTCTCCTATTCTGTCTCTTCAGCCCAACTACTTTGTATTCTTTGTTTTTGTCCATTTTTTCTTCTTGTCCTTAGTTAATCTTTGCTTGAATTTATTCTTCCTCAGGAAGCTTAATAGTGCATATTATTGATAATAAATATTAAATAATATATTTGCCTTTTTCTATTATTCTCTTAAAACTTACATGCTATTTTTTTATATTTTCTATTTATATTCTAGCTTTTAATTTTGTGGTCCAAAATGGATTTTTTTTCATGTTTAAAATGCTTCTTTGATAAAGAACCTGCCATGGAGGTGGGCTGGGGTCAGGGGAGGGAACCATGGACATTGGTGGTGGGAGATGGGCACTGGTGGAGGGATGGGTGCTGGAACACTGTATGAACAAAACCCAAATATGAACTTTGTAATTGTAAATCTTTGTAATTGTATATCTCACAGTGGTATAATAAAATACTTAAAAAAATAAAATGCTTCTTTGAGGACATTTAATTCCATTTGGAGAATTGAAATGTAATTTCTTCTGATTAGGGTTAATTGCTAAGGGAGGGGTGAAATATCATCAACTTAAGTGTTTAATTATCAGTTCTATGTTATTCTTACAGTGACATTGCATAGACAGAAATTGCCCATACCTCTGAATTCAGTGGCAGGGCCAGTAATTTGGGGTATTTATGACATTCCTTATTAAATCACTTTCTTTTCTTGGTGTGTCAAAGTGATTTCTTCTCTTGGTGACTTAATTTTGTAAGAAACAGTAGTAAATGTCATTATGTATTCTTAGGCTATTTTAATCATTTCAAAGTTTCTGAATTTTCAAAGTTTGTATTTCAAGAAAGCTATTCTTTTTTTTTTTTTTTGCTTTTTTGGGTCACGCCTGGTGATGCTCAGGGGTTATTCCTGGCTCTTCCCTCAGGAATTACACCTGGCAGTGTTCAGGGGCCCATATGGGATGTCAAACCTGGTGGGTAGCACGCAAGGCAAACGCCCTTTCTGCTGTGCTATCCCTCTGGTCCCAAAAAGCTATTCTTTTTTTTTTTTAATTTTTTATTTTTAAAATTACAAAGATATACAATTAAAAAGTTCATATTTGGGTTTTGGTCAAACAGTGTTGCAGCACCCATCCCGCCACCAGTGCCCATCTCCCACCACCAACGTCCCCGGTTCCCTCCCCCCCCCAGCCCGCTCCATGGCAGGTTCTTGATTTCTTTCCATTTCTCTCTTTCTCCTTCCTCCAGACTATGGGTTACAGAACATACATTAAAGGGTTGTCATGTGTATCCTTTGGCCTCTATTTAATGCTCAGTTCTAGGTTGGCATTAGTACCCTCAACAATTGTTAGCACACTGTTCCATTTCTGTCTTACCTAGCCTCTGAATCCCACACGCTTTGTGATAATTTCCACCTTTGACAGGACCTCCTGATATATGTTTCACTTGACCTTGATATTGGTATCATAATATGTACCATATATTTATGTTATGCAGATAAATGCAGTCATTCTGTATCTGTCTCTCTCCTTCTGGCTAATTTCGCTCAACATAATCTTCTCCATGTCCATCCATTTGTAGGCAAATTTGATAACTTCATTTTTCCTAACCGCTGCGTAGTATTCCATTGTGTAGATGTACCAAAGCTTCTTTATCCAGTCATCGTTTTCGGGCACTCTGGTTGCTTCCCAGATTCTGGCTATTGGAATAATGCTGCTATGAACATAAAAGTAGGGATGGTGTTTCCGCTGCGTATTTTTGGCTTCCCAGAGTAGATTCCCAGGAGTGGTATGGCTGGGTCAAATGGGAGTTCAATTTCTAGTCTTTGGAGGAAACTCCATTGTTTTCCAGAAAGGCTGTACCAGCCGGCATTCCCACCAACAATGGATGAGTGTCCCTTTTCCCCACACCCACCCCAGCACTGTTCTTGTTCTTTGAATATGTGCCAGTCTCTGGGGTAAAGTGGTATCTCATTGTTGTTTTGATTGCATCTCGATGATTACTGATGATGAGCATTTTTTCACTGTCTTTTGGGCATTGAATTTCTTCCTTGCTGAAGTTTCTGTTCATTTCTTCTCCCCATTTTTGATGGGGTTGTTTGTTTTCTTTGTAAAGTTCTTCAGTGTGATATTCCTGGATATTAACCCCTTATCAGATGGGTTTGGGTGAATATTCTTTCCCATTCTGTGGCTGCCCAAAAGCTATTCTTAATCTGATATTTGCTATACTAGTAATAGTACCCCCAAACATATAATACATGTATAAGGATAATTTTAAAGTAATTTCTACCTGATGCTCAGTTTCTAGAAGCCAATTTCTAAAATTAATCTCCCCCAACTACATGCTTAGACTTTTTGGAGGAGCAGGAGGGAATCAATTTTTTCTTCTTACTATTTATTTTAGTCTTTGATTTCAGTTTCTGGGCTGGGAAATAATTCAAAAGGCTGGAACACATGTGCAGACTTCACAAGGTACAAGATTCAATGTCTGTGGTACAAGATTCAATCAGTGCCTGATGCCACATGGCTTCTTGTGCACCACTGGGCATAACCCTAGTGAATTTCAGTATTACAAGGAAGGTCTCTGCCCCAAAACAAAACCCCCATTTCCTAAGGTTCCCCAGTCCTTTCTTTACACTTTTTCACTTACAAAAGTGTATATTTAGGACTCACAGACCCTTCTGGGGCAGTGCTTTGGAAAACTAGTATTCCTTTTACTATATTGAAGGCCATGTTTATTGTCTACCTAAATATTACTCTTTGAGTGTTTTTTTTGTTGTTGTTGTTCCATCCTGGTTTCTATCTTGTTTGCATTTTTTTCCTTTTTTGGGTCATACCCGGCGATGCTCAGGGATTACTTCTGGCTCTGCACTCAGGAATTACTCCTGGCGGTGCTTGGGGGACCATATGGGATGCCAGGGATCAAACCCGGGCCGGCATGGGCCAGCCACGTGCAAGGCAAATGCCCTACCCGCTGGGCTATCGCTCCAACCCCATCTTATTTACAATTTTAAGAACCACCATGCTCTCTGAAAAACCTTGCAATGTAAACTCAAAGAAAGAGTTTCTCCATATATTATCTATTTCTATTCTAAAACATGAAGTTATAGTATTTTCTCTTCTAGTAAATAAAAATGCAAGAAATTTCTCCCATAAAATGGCTAATAACCATGAGCTCTAACACTGCCTTTTTTAATTTTTTAAAATTTTTTTATTATACTACCGTGAGACATACAATTACAAAGGTATTCATAATTGGTTCTTGGTAATACAGTATTCCAGCACCCATCCCTCCACCAGTGCCCCATTTCCACCACCAATGTACCCCACCCCCTCCCACCCACCCCCCAGGCTGCCTCAATAGCAGGTAACCCCATTTCCTCTCTTTTCTCTCTCTGTCTCTCTCTATCTCTGTCCCTGCATCTCTCTCCCTCTTCTTTTACACATTGTGGCTAGCCCTGCAGATATTTAGAGTTTATCACTTAAGTCTCTTTGTGTATATTCAATGGTGAGTTTTAATCTGCCATTACCATTTCCCATATTTAGTAAAGCACTGGTATCTATTTATATCCTATTAATGAATGCAGTCATTCTATACCTGTCCTTTTCCTTCTGACTAATTTCACTCAGCATGATAGTCTCCATGCCCATCCATTTGCAGGTAAATTTCATAATTTCGTCTTTTCTGACAGCTGTATAGTATTCCACAGTGTAGATGAACCAGTTTCTTTAGCCAGTCCTCTGTTCTTGGGCATTTAGGTTGTTTCCAGATTCTAGCTATAGTGAATAGCGCAGAGATGAATAAAGTAGTACAGATAGTGTTTCTGCTATGTGTTTTTCGGTCTCTCAGATATATTCCCAGGAGTGCTATTGCTGGATCAAATGGGAGCTCAATATCTAGTTTTTGGAGGAATGCCCATATTGTTTTCCAAAAGGGCTGGACCAGTTGGCACTCCCACCAACAGTGGATGAGAGTCCCTTTTTCCCCACAACCACCCAGCACCGGTTGTTCTTGCTGTTTTGGATGTGTGCCAGTCTCTGTGGTGTGAGATGGTACCTCATTGTTGTTTTGATTTGCATCTTGAAGGTTTGTACAATAACTTTACAAGAGAACTTTTTAATATTTTCTCCCATGATGAGTTTAAACATTGTAGTTTACAAAGCTGTTCATTGTGATTTGTTACAGGCACTCAATATTCCAACATCAATCCCACCACCACTGTCATCTTCTCTCCACTGTTGTCTCCATTTTTCCAGCTACCCCTCAAGCCTACCTGGTGGTTGGCCCACAATGATTTATTTTATATTGCTGATACTCATAAATGGCCAACAGAATTAGATATATATGTATGTATATATATATATATATATATATATATATATCACTGTATCACTGTATTCCCGTTCATCATCGATTGGCTCGAGCGGGCACCAGTAACATCTCCATATGTCCTGTCTCATGCTAGTAGAGCCCAAGGGCATCTGCTTGCTCCAGGAACATAAAGAGCCGCAAACCATTTCATCAGGTCATGGGAATGAGGTCTAAAATTGTTACTGGTATTTGGCATATCAGATACGACATGGGTAGCTTGCCAGGCTCTGCGCTATGGGTGGCATACTCTTGTAGTCACCTCTAAATCCAGCAATTATTGATATCACAGCCGGGCTGTGATAGGCTGATCTGCTGGGTGGAGTTCTGATGAGAGGGAAGTCCTGATGTGGAAAATGGAGACCTTCATTGAGGGGGGGGTCATCTGCCTTGTTGCAAGGCTCTGCTGGGGTGGTGGGCCAGGGCTAGAACCCACCATCCCTCCTGGGAGCCTCGTGGAGCGGCTGGGCACAGGGAGAGCCAGTAGCAGCTCTGCCCCATGTCTGTGAGTCTCATATATAAATATATGTATATATATAAATAATATCTCATATATAAATATATACATATATATATTTCCTTAGAAGAAATTAGTGAAAATTGTAGTATCTCACCATGTGGATATTAAGTTTTTGTCTGAGGGACTTCTAAAATGTTGTTGCAAACTAAGCTTCTGTGTTAATGTTTTTGTTAGTAAAAATTTGTTGGCTACTGCATTATACCTCATCTGGTGTGCTACTACTGGATCATCAGTGTTGTAGATGTCTTACAACCATGAACTCCGGAAAGTTCACAGTTTTGAACTAGTCAGTCAAGCTGGAGTTAAAATTTTACTGCTGGGTTTACATGGTGGTGGAGTTGATTCTTGGGTGTGACTGCCCTGACTCCAGGAAAGTTGGGGGATGTAGCCCAAACCAATTCCAAGAAAGTACCTGAGGTTTTAGTTGGGTTAAGTTCACTGTGAGGCTCAGTAGTGCAGTGTTTATTGAGTTAGTCAGAGGTCTGGCAACTTTGGGGTATAAAAGAAAGCCGCTACCTGCCAGGGCTTTGCTGTTTGAGCAAACACTGGCCCATCCACCCCCTCCAAGAGTGCCTCAGTGTCTCAGCTAGGTATGGGTATCCAAGAAGTTTTTGTAGTTAGTTAATCTCCTTCAAAATTTATTTATCTGTCTCTGAATTAAGACGAGTAAAGATGAGTTTACTTGTGGCAGGGTGGTGGAGGTGGTTTGTTTAATGTCTTGAAAGAAAACATAAATGCCATATCCAAGTTTTTTAAAAAGGAAGCATGAACTGTGCATGGTGTTACTTGTCTTTATAGTTTAGCTGTATAGTTTTTGAAAATATGTATGATGAGATTAAGTTTTAGGCAGTTACTTTTGCCTTGGCTTCTCCAGATAGTCCTGCTGGAAAGTTATCGAAGTATTCATTGTAAAAAAAATTGCAGACTGGGGGCTGGAGAGATAATACAGCTTGTGGGTGCTTGCCTTGCATGTGATTGCAAATCAGATTCAGTCTTTGGCACCCTATATCATTCCCAGAGCCCTCCAGGAATGATCCCTGAGTGCACAGCCAGGAGTAAGCCACTGAGTATGGCTCAAAAGCAAAAACAAAAGAAAAAAAATTGTTTTTAAGTAGACTAATACATTAATTTACCACTTTGAGCCATAAAAAATATGTCAATAAGTGAGCATCCACCTGACTTTTTAAATAATAGAACTGTTCCCACATGAATCCCAAAAATACAAACAGGAGGTCTCTAAGGTAACTTCCTATCCAATATCACATACCAAATTCATTATTACTTCACAGAAAATTAAGTGGGATGAAATTATTCAAATTTTTTATACTTTGGCAAAAGAATAGCCAGATATCTTCAACTCTATTCATTCGTTTCTACAGCTTGCAGTGTCAATTTGCTATTTGCAACTTTGGATAAACAGACAGAATTTTTTTTTAAAGTGAGCATTCACTTAACCATATTCCTAGAGAAGAATGAAAACATTCTAAGTAAATTGTGTTCAGTTCTCTTTCTTGTACTTTTCCTTTCAATCTGGGCCATTAAAAATCCATTTGCTGCACTTTAAAAACCAATGCAGAGACAGAATCCACAATGATGAATATTCACCCTGGCAAAATAAACCAGTAGGGCTATTGTTTCCAAGCACAACTTTTCACAAAACCAAGAACATTGATTTGATTTTCTATGTAAGGAAAATATTCTGCTACTCAGGAATTCTCTCTTTCTCTCTCTTTCTCCCTCCCTCCCTCTTTCTCTCTCCCTCTCTCTCTCCTTCCTCTCTCTCACTCTCCTCTCTCCTCTGGGTACATTATAAACTGTTTTATATATATATATATATATATATATATATATATACACCACCCTCTTATTTATATTTTTCTCACCCTCTTTATATTTTAGCATGTATCATTTTAAATATCAGCTGAATGTATGATAAAGTTATATAAAAGATAATATTTTTATAAGAATTATAAATCACTCTATATAGATAATGCCTTTTGAATAAAGATTCCTAATAAGCTTTCTTCACAATGGAAACAAAACTTTAAAAAGAAAAGAACCTGGAATTGACGAATTACTTAATATCAATATTAGTTTAATCTCAGGATTGAATTGACAACATATTTTCTGATTCTGGGCAGATTTGGGAACAAAAATGTATAAAAATGAAATGGTATTTATAATAAATAAGTTACCTTAATTTAAAAAAATGGAATTTAAAAGTAAATATAGATCGTCAAAGTGAATGTTCAGCAACGCTAATTATTCTTTTAAAAATCTATTATTTGTTTATCATATTGAAAAGCTGCTAATACTACCATCAATCAAGGAGAAAGTAGATCCTTTCACACATAGCTAATGCAATACTTAAAGTCTCTGGACATTTTTGTGAATAGCTGATAATGTGTATCAAACAGGCTGCTTGCTGTGTTTTATAAGCTTAGAACAATTAATTAATTTATTTTAATTTTAAAAATAATCATGTATATAAGCAAAGTTTAGATAATAGGATACTATTACACACTGTTATAAGCTACTAAATAAATATTAACCACTTTTTTCTTTTGTTTTTTGAGGCACAATTGGCAGTGCTTAGGATTTACCTCTAGTTCTGTGATCAGGGATCACTTCTGGTGATGCCAGGGATCAATTGGCAGAATTGATCCAAAATAGAACTGTCCATGTGCAAGGCAAGAGCCTGCACTCCTCTGTTTCTGTGGCCCATGAGCAGCTACGTAATAGAACAAGCAATGTAATAGTCCAGAGGGAAGACAGAGATCCAGACTTTGTCCTTCTTTTCTGTTTGTTTTGGAATCATACCTGGGAGTATTGGGAGGAGGGGGTTGCTCCTGAAAACATTTGGGGGATAATGTAGTATCTGGGATTAAACCTGGGTATGGGATTACTCCTGCAAACAGTTTTATTCCAGCCCTTCTCGTCCTCTCCTTGGTCTGCATTGTATGTTTTTTCTTATTTGTTTGGCCACGTTTTGCACACTGGAAAAACAAGTGTTTTGCCATGCTAAGCCATGTTTTGCACACTGCCAACTCCATTTCCCCAAGACCCAGAAAGTTCTGCCTGTGTCTCTGCACCAGAACTTAATACCTCTTTTCAGATATTTCTAGCCGCCATCTTGCCAACAACACTCCCCTGAAAGTCACTAGATTTCTGTTCATTATTTCAGGTGAGGTGATATCAGCTCTGGTAGCAGAAAATTAACTGATAGTATATTACCCTTCAGCTTCTCCCTTGTTCGTGGACCACAACTCACTGCTCATGAACCTAAACATACGTATATCATATGAAACTGACTAGATCCAACTGTTTTTCACCCAGAAGCGCAGCAATATCATAAGTTCCAACTAGACATAAAACTCTCCCTCATTCCTTTCCTCTCAGACTCTGTTGTTTGTTGTCACTGATTTTATTTTTGCATTTATGCTTTGCAGCAGATATTTATTTCGGTGGTAAGTCCTCAGAACTTTACAGAGGACAGAAGTCAAAGATGAATCAATGCCAGATCAGAGTCATAGGAAGCATTTGAAATAATCATTAATAAATGAGGACAGGGGACTGATGTTGATATTGTTGATATTGATATGTGTGCTAAGCCATGATAAAAATAAGTAGAAGTTGGGAACGGTTTATGCTAGATCATAATCAAGTAGTACCACAAGTAGGATCTATAAGAATCTGACCAACTTTACAATGATCCACTACTCTTTTGTAAATAAATACTTATGAAAAGTTTGATTCTCATAGGTAATTTTTTTCTGAAATATCAATAGATATGATTTGTTCAGGATATCTTCCTATTGTATCCTCTTAGAATCATCTCGTATCAAATTCATGGAAATTATGCTTACGAGCTGTTCCTCTGTCTACATCAGTCCTAAGTACCATCCACAGGTATCAATTTGGAAAGCCCATGATGAACTTCACACTGTGGTACTGAGGGAAGGCTCCATTCATTGTAAGCTGCACATTAATGACACTGCATTTTATCTCAGTTCTTCTGTTACCAACAAAGGAGGACTTGAATAAAAATAACATTTGAATGGTTCATAAGTTGCTCCCAACAGAATTATCTGAGAGGATTTTTTGAGGATTCCATCACTAAATGACCAAAGACACAGTGTTTATACCACCCACATGACTCCATGCTTTCATAATGATGTATTGAGATGTAGACACGCCTCTTTTGTAAGTGGTAGAAAGAAAACTGGTGTGTAAATGAATATCTGGACTTGAAAACTAGTCCTCCAAAGAAAATTCAAAACAGGGAATCTAACTTCATGGTTTTCTCTTAACAGTGTAAATAATAGCTGAAATAACTTAGACTTGTACCACCGTATTACCTTATATGACCTTCCCACAAGTCAAGGGAGTGAGTCCTATGATGTCCTTGTCCTACAGAAAGGCAAATAAGAGATCAAAGAGCTTGACAAATTTAACCAGCTACCAAAGCTAGGCATGGAGTGAGCTCCAATATACATGTAATTCCAAAGTTCCTGTTCTCTGCTGGGGATATGGAGTAAGAAAGATTGAATTAAGAAAAGGCCAAAGTCTACCGGAATTCACACCTGTCAAGATACTATGATATTTTTACAAGAGATAAAGAATTGAATTGAATAAAATATATTCAATTTTTCAAGGACTGAATTGAGTAAAACATATTCAAGGTTTCAAGAGGATTTATGAGGGCCTTCTTACGTGTGTTACATATTCACCCTAAGGCTGTTTCCAGTGTTTTTTGAAAGTTGGCTTTGTAAAGTGTCTGGTCTTCTGCTTCATTCTCCCAACCCCCCTCACAAAGTGTGAAACAATTAACAGGGTGGCTGAAAGGGGCTTAAAACTAATCCTGTCCCTGCAAGTCCTCTAGAGAATGCGCACCTGGCAAGTGTCTTTGACCCTCAAAGGAACTGGCAGTAAAGTTAATATTTCAGCAAAGTGTAAAAGCACAATCCCTTCCTGGAATAACTTGTGACTGTCCGATTGACTCACACCTTTTACGACACAATTTCATATCTCAGTTTGAATGGCTTTGTTAGATTATCATTTCTCTTCTCACATTCTAGATTTCAGTGACACTGAGCTTATTGCTATTTCCTGAACTTACAAAAGTGCTGAAGCTGAGTATGGGCTTGCTTCCTGGAACTCCAGAAAACCAAACACTGTGGAATAGTTTTTATAAGAATAGAAAGGATTTTTGCTGCAATTCAGAATTCAAGTCCGAAGGCAAGAACAATGAATATCCATTTCTCAGTCCTTTGTCTCAGAGAATATTTATATTGTTAGAAGGAGGACTGGAAATTCCTATAGAATCTATTTCTTTACAAAAGGGAGGTAAGTTTCAGAACAAACAAGATGGAACCTGAAGACCAATTTGATCAACTGACCTCTTGAATGATGCAAATTTCTGTAAATTTCTGCTTTGTAACCAAAATCTGCTGATTTAAATGAAGGCAAAATATAGGCAAAGAGCAACAACAAAGGGTGCTCACAGGTATGAGTTTCTACTTGTTCTCTCTTGGCAAATTCAGTTTTCGCGTATTTGCCACTTATGCAAAACAGATCAAGAAATGAATTATCTTCATCCCACCCTTCCCATCACTTCATTGTTACTAGCTTTGGTGCCAAGAATTGCACACTTGGTTGAGGGGCTTTTTGTACACCTTGGTATGGTACACTAGGCATGTGTCTCATGTGTATGTGTGTGTGTGTGTGTGTGTGTGTGTGTGTGAATTAACTAGTGGAACTCAGGATCTTGTGGGCAGTAACTGGGATCACTCTCACAATTCGGGTGCTGCAAAAGCAAGGAAAATACTCCCACACTGAGTCACATTCCCAGAGTCATTCTTATCTTTTGTCCAGCCTAATTCATCAATGTCAGGTCCCTTTGGGGCCCAAGGGCCTGCCCATTTGGGGCCACTCTTGGACAGCTTTGCCCACACATGCTTTGTAGTTCTCTGCTGAAACTGGTTTTCCTTCCCATGTCTGGGGGAAGAGGCAGTTGAGAGATTCTGGAAGAACTTGACAATCCACTGTGTAAACAGTAGGAGAGAAGTCCGAAGTATCACTGTGGAGTGAGCCTGGTCAAAGATAAATTATAGGACCAAAATGGAGTCAATATCTAACCTAAATACAGTTTTAGCCTCTACCAAAAGTATAATCCTAAACCAATGGAGCTGGAATCATCTGGTCAGCATGAAATAGGTCACCCATCCGTATCATCAGACTTCCTTCCATGCCCTCAATGGAGGAGGCTCTGCATAGAGTGACCTTTATTCCACTGAAAACCTCTTCCACCCTTTTCTACTCAAAAACTTCAGCCTTATACATCCACTGGTAGAGCCTCCTACTCTTTTTTTCTTTGCAGCTTTTGTTTTATTAAAGCATTGTGGTTTACAAAGTTATTTGTAGTTGAGTTTTTAGGCATGCATGTTATTTCTGTATTTTCTTCATTGTACTTTATATATTCAGGTCTGATCTCAAGGTCATTGATCGACTTTGGATTAACTTTGTGTAAGGTGTAAGATATTTACACTTAAGATATATACACTTTAATTTCTTGCTTGTAATTATCATTAGATAATGATATTATCATTATCATTAGATAATGATATTGACCCACACCATTAGATATTGACCCATACCGTGTGTTGAAAATAAAATGTAATTTTCAATAACATAAAGTGTTATTCATTTTAATGCTCTCAGCAATTTTGTCAAAAATTAGCTGACCATACATATGGGAGTTTATTCTTGGATATTCTGTTCTGACCCATTGGTTTTTCTTTATTCCAGTACAAGTTTGTTTTGATCACAATGGTTTTATAGTATAGATTTCTGTTGAAATGTTCCCAACTTCTTGTGTTTTAGAATGGTTTGGGTGATGTTCGGTCTTTTATGTTTCCATACAAAATGTATAATTGACTATTATAAGTCCTTAAAGAATGTCTGAAACACAAACAGTTTAATACAACCAGCCATAGAACCCCCAAAATTATCCCGGCAGAGTCTGCTCCAAGTTGCAGGGACATGATCAGTAACTTTCTGCCTAATATTTGCCCTATTTTAACTGAAGACTTATCAGAGAAAGCCAAAAGCTTCTAAGACAGCATCATTGGCTTTGCCTCGAGCAAAAAATTGCCTTTTTTGTGAGAGGAAGCTGATGGGATTCTCCAAGTACATTCTGGGGAGTGATGTTGGTGCAAGTCAGCACATTTCAAAACTTCCCACATTTCAAAGAGATGAATTTAAGTGTTCAGACATTTTGAGAGTAATTATGTCACATTTGGTCCAATTATAGTTATTGAAATCTAGCATAATCCTGCTCATTCTAATAATAGAAATCATATTTATCATTTGTATGTCTTCTTTTATTTTGTTTTTTTTCAGTAGTTCATTTCTATCACACTTTCTGAAAGTATTGGTTGGTGAGGGACCAAAAATATAAATAACTCATCTCCACTAAATATCCTGTCTCTCGGTTAAAGAATTTGGGTTCTATGACACTTTGAATACAAGTAGACAGTGAATGACAAGAAATTATGATTATATTCATTAATATTTTTATAAATTGATAGTACACAATTGAGTAAGCATAATTTTTAATCTAATATGTTTAAGCAGCATGATTTTGCAAGTTTTAAGATTCCTGTTGCAAGTTTCCTAGTCAGTTATGGGTTTAGCTGCACTAGAGCTATGCTTTTACAAGTTTGAGAGTTAGCTACCATAAAATCTAAACAAAAAAAAAAATTGGCCTGCACACAGTATCAGGAGGTTTCAGGAAGTGCTTACCAAACAAGATCGATTCTAATTCTGTTTCCAGGGATAAAACAGTAAAAAGGCATATACAAAGAAATCAAGGTATTTCTAGTTCATTGGCATGTTAGGTCATTTGCAATCCAAAACAACTGTTTTAAAGCATTAGCTCTCATTTACTAAAACTTAACTGAGGCCACTCCCTGTGGATCTTGGAAGCATTTCCTCAGGATATGTCTGTCCTATTCAAAGGACTAATTTGGCAAGTGATGATGCTTAAAAACAGCCTTGGAAAGTCCCGTTAGTGCACCTGCCAAAGTGCTGGAATGCTCTTGTCAATTTCATATCCAATCTCAGGATTTGTTTCCTTGTTTTTCCTGGAGCCAACCAAATATTGACGAGAATAATAATGACAATTAGCATGACTATGGGAAACTACTTCTGCCTAAAGACAACAGTATTCAGTGGCCGATCATGTATGAACGACAGGCCAGGCATGCTAACCCATGAGCTGCTTTTCTCTCCTGGTGTTTATCAAGAAAGTCTTGAAAGACTTATTTGCCAGAAGGACGCATTCATAGCCCCTAAACCAAAGGTCACCAATTTGTGTCTGCCATGTTGGTGAACCATGTTGACAAGACTCTTGGTGCAATTTATGGAACACATTTCCTTGTACAAGAAATTGCACACAGTTATGACACGACAGCCATAAGGGATAGGTATGGAATGTAGTTCCATAAGTGGCCTAACTTAATCCATTTTCAGTAAAGCAGACACAAAATTGGGCACAAAATTTGACAAGCGTTTGACTCACCTGAAGAGTGAGTACAAGAACTCTGGCATTGAAAGTCTTTCCTTATAGAATTACAGCAACACATTTCATCACGGTTTGGAGTAGACATGACACCTGTGCAGTAGAGACATATTTCCAAGAAGCCATTACAAAGTTCCAAACCTAGGAAAGGTCTAAACTGGGAGCCACTAGGGTGATTGGTTTAAAACCACCAGAGGTATGTGGTAAAAGCTTGCAGTCAGGCTTAGAGAGATAAGATTTGGTTTTATGGGTGGGTTTTGCCTTGCATACTGGTTTCAATCCCCAGGGCCCCACCAGGACTTATTGCTGAGAGCAGAGCCTGGTCTTCTGGAGCTTCTGTCTCCTGCCCACTACCAAAGTTCTGACCCTGAATTTACCAGCATGCTGCAGTGTTAATTTTATTCACACCCTGTCTTTTAGAAAGCCATCTCTGTTGTTTTCTAATATCTCTGGGGTAGTTTCTAAACACATTCAGAGTATGCAGTACCTGAACTTGAAACTCTTCTACCGTCAAGGAGAACTATGGTGGCAGCAGATGTGAAGAAGGGCACGTGGGGCTACCCTGAAGAGTGCCCTGGCACCATGACTGCCGAGGCACGTTGGAGAATGTCTATGCTACCCTCCCTGTTGAGGAGATGCTACTAACCCACCCACTGAAGGGCCTGCAGGAATTGCCATGTCTCTACAGCCAATTTTGTCAACCCCTCGAGGAGAATGGAGGTAATAAAATATATACCTGAGAATCAACTTCTTACTGAGCTAGGCACCTTTGTGGATCTACTGGGCCTTCTAGGTTAGGTAGCACCAGCTTCAGTGCCCTTCTTGCAAGCATCCTGTAACTGATGTCACTTTCTGGCCACAGATGAGCAGCTGCTATACCCATACATGAAAGGGGTTTCTAAAACATATGATTGTAAAGCAGAGGGAATCTCAGGTCCTGAGTTTCTGAGGGTTATCTGCTTTCAGGTGACCTTGCACATGGAGATGACATCCCTGGGTATAGTGTCTTCATGCAATTCATGAGGCTCAGGACAAAGATGTTTACCTGACTTGTCTTATATTCTGGAATAGCCTGATTTAGAAAAACAAGAAAGAGCAACAAAAATCCCTTCAGTGCAAGTAGAAGCTACAAGCTTCCAGACACTGCAAGACCCATTATAACTCCAATCTCACCTGCACAGACCCCCGTCCTTGGGATGGAGCAAAGAGTATGTCTGTGACCCTGCCTGACCCAGAGATCATTCACTTGACAGCCAAGTGCAACTCAGTAACCTGCTGAAAGAACTCTTGAATCTCTGAATTGAGAGAGCCGGAAGCTCCATCATGAGGGCTGTAAACACCCTAAAAAAGGAGAAATGGAGCCCTCACCTGAGCACTGGCTCCTGAGCCAGAAACACCCAAGGCAGACATCTGGCCTGGCGTTCAGAAACATGTATTTTTCATGACCCTGTGCTCCCCCTGAGACTCCCACAGAATTGGAACACACTAAGAAATGGTCTTCTACAGTGTTCACTCACATCTCCCAAGAAACATTCTGCTTTCTATGGAACACAGACTCTGTGGGAGGTGGGAGTGTCTGCCTGTGTAGTCAGGGCAGCGATACAGGCTGTCATTATGTGGTGATGACAATCTTCAGAGAAATGTCTCAGCTCAGGATATTGGAGTTTCTCCTCTATCCTCACTAAAATGTCTGATCAATGTTTGATCAATATTCCCACAAAGTTAACAGCCAAAGCTTCCTATATGGGCCTTTTTATTTAGCTTTCAGTCTTTCACTTTGACCTGCCCCCACAGACTGGCTGAAGAAAGGTCACTCTGCCAAGTCTCCACAGCTGCTGAAATGTTGGTAGCACCACAGACAGCTGGTCATGCCAGCAGTGTCTAAAATGACTGACGTGTCTGTGTTTGTCCTCTGGGTCACTCCCTCGGCTTTGGCCAGATATGGGATGTTCTCAGCCCTAGGCAGTTATCCTGCAATTTAGAGTTTCCAGACCCATTCCGAGTACAAGCACAAGTAGAAAACTTGAGTTTGAATCGTAGTCTCTGGGACTTGACTACTGCCCATGCTGCCTCACTGACTCCAAAGCTTTTGACTCAGGCTCTCAGAGAAGCCAGATAGCCAAATATGTGACTCGTCGTTCCTGTAGAAGAAGAGGAAGCACTAATTATTTTTGTTTGCAACTTGAATAAAGAAAAGGAGATCCTTGTATTCTGGAAATCCAGATAGTTTGGGACTAAAACTGCCAATATGGATGATTCTACGAATCGGTGAGAGCTCAGCTAAGGCAAGCCAGAAGGATGAGCTTTGGGGTATTCAGTGTCTGGGGAATAAGAAGAGAATATAATGTCCATGGGTAGTAATAGAAACTAGAGTGTGGTTTCATGGTCGCTCAAAAGGAAGTAAACAGCACTTTATTGCTTTTTCCCCTTAGCATTAGTGTGAACTTTGTCCATCGTGAGAAGACATTTAATATGAGATTTATCCTCTTACACTATAAAATGGCATTTTTCACTACAGCTCAATGATCTCTAAAGTGTCTTCATCCTTTTTACACAGAAATTGTATACTCATTAGCAGCAAATTCTTTTCATCCCAGTGCCTAGAAATCATCGCCTCCACTCTCTGATCGTCTAAATTTACCAATTTAGATTCCTCATGTAAGTGCAATTATGCAATATTTGACTGTATTTTTTAAAATTTTAATTATATAACTGTGAGATAGACAATTACAAGGCTGTTCATGATTGGGTTTCAGCATACAATGTTGCAGCACCCATTCCTTCACCAGTGCACATTTCCCACCACCAATATTCCCAGTTTCCCTCCCCACCCCCACCTCACCTGCCTCTATAGCAGGCATTTTCTTCTTCTTCTTCTTCTTCTTCTTCTTCTTCTTCTTCTTCTTCTTCTTCTTCTTCTTCTTCTTCTTCTTCTTCTTCTTCTTCTTCTTCTTCTTCTTCTTCGGTCTTCGTCTTCGTCTTCTCCGTCTTCTTCTTCTTCTTCTTCTTCTTCTCTTCTTCTTCTTCTTCTTCCTCTTCCTCTTCCTCCTCCTCCTCTTCCTCTTCATTCTTCCTCTTCCTCTTCCTCCTCCTTCTTCTTCTTCCTCTTCCTCCTCCTTCCTCCTTCCTCTTCATTCTTCCTCTTCCTCTCTCCTCCTTCTTCCTCTTCCTCCTCCTCCTCCTCCTTCTTCTTCCTCTTCCTCCTCCTCCTCCTCTCTTCTTCTTCTTCCTCTTCCTCTTCCTCCTCCTCCTTCTTTTTCTTCTTCTTCCTCTTTCCTCTTCCTCCTCCTCCTCCTTCTTCCTCTTCCTCTTCCTCCTCCTCCTCCTCCTCCTTCCTCTTATTTTTCTCTTCTCTCCTCCTCCTCCTTCTTCCTCTTCCTCTTCCTCCTCCTCCTCCTCCTTCTTCTTCTTCTTCTTCCTCTTCCTCCTCCTCCTCCTTCTTCTTCTTCCTTCTCCTTTCCTCCTCCTCCCTTCTTTTTCTTCTTCTTCTTCCTCTTCCTCTTCCTCTTCCTCCTCCTCCTCCTTCTTCTTCTTCTCCTCCTCCTTCTCCTCCTCCTCCTCCTCTTCTTCTCCTCTCTTCCTTCTCCTCCTCCTTCTCTTCTCTCTTCCTCCTCCTCCTCCTCATCTTCTCCTGCTTCTTCTTACTTCTCCTTTTTCTTCTTCTTCTCCTTCTCCTCCTTCTCCTTCTCCTGCTCCTCCTCCTCCTCCTCCTTCTCCCTCTCATTCTCCTTCTCCTCCTCCCCTCCTTCTTCTCCTCCTTCTCCTCCTCCTCACTCTCCTCCTCCTCTTTTCTCCTTCTCCTCCTCCTCTTCTTCTTTTTTTTATAAGTTAAAACCTTTATTTTCAGGGACAGCATATTGATTTAATACTGAGAACTCATTATTTTTTTATTTATTTATTTTTTTTTGCTTTTTGGGTCACACCCGGCAATGCTCAGGGGTTTCTCCTGGCTCTGCACTCAGGAATCACTCCTGGCGGCGCACGGGGGACCATATGGGATGCCGGGATCGAACCCATGCTGGCATGAGCCGGCCGCATGCAAGGCAAACGCCCTACCCGCTGGGCTATTGCTCTGGTCCCATCCTCCTCTTCTTCTTCTCCTCCTCTTCTTTCTCCTCCTCCTTCTCCTCCTCCTCCCTCCTCCTCCTCCCTTCTTCTTCTTCTTCTTCTTCTTCTTCTTCTTCTTCTTCTTCTTTGTCTTCTTCTTCTTCTCTCTCTTTTTGCACATTTCAGTTTGCAATACATACATTGAGGGGTTATCATGCATATTCCTTTATCTATTTTTAATGCTCAGTTCTAGTTTAACATATCATTTCCAACTATTAATGGCAGACTTATTCCTTCTCCATCTTATATAACCTCTGCCCCCTACACACACACACACACACACACACACACACACACAAACATACTTGTGGTGAGATTTCAACACTTGACAGGTCCTCCTGGACCCTGTTTTGCCTGGTCTTGGATATTAGTCTCATAATATTTTTATGTCTAGGGTATACTTTTGTGCCTCACTAAGCCCTATATCACCCAGATACATCTGTAGTGTTAAGTGATTCTGTATCATTATCAAGTGCAAGAGGTGCAGCAGGCTATGGAATTTCAGTCGAAATTGAGTTTGGGGGGGTTGAGATGAAGGGATGTGGGGTCCTTGGGAGAGGGAGATGGGTATGCTGGTGATGTGTGTAGAAATCATCACTGACAGTATCGTAAACTATAGAATCTTCATCAATAAAAAATAATTTAAAGAATAAGCTCCTTCCATTCATTTCCTTTATTTTTTCAGTGTTATTTTGGACACCATGGCTTTCAATACTATTGATAGCAGGGTTTCTTGCATGAATTATTCTAGCAACATACTTTTTACCAGAGTGTCTGCTTCCTTCCACCATTGTCCCACTGACCAACGCCACCCCTGTACCCTCCTTCACCCAATGGAAAACTAACATTTGACTGAAGACTAGTTCTCCATTCCTGTTGCCTTTTGGCCTTTGTTGTTACCCTGTTATGTTTCTTTACATCATGCATAGAGAGAGAGATATTCTATCTCTTCCCCTCTCATTTTGTCTGATCTCAGAGTAATACTCTCCATATTCATCCATACAGCAGCAAATTACATGGCTTTGTCTTCTTTCTGTTCCCAAGCTGGGTCCCTTGCACCTTTATTTCTACTTGAACCCAACTCCTGTACTCAGAGCTTGCCATGGACTCCTTAGCACTTGCTTGGTTCTTCTCTTCAAAGTTTTGAGCTTAACGCTCTCTGTTGGGTGACACACCCTATTGATCTCTGGCCTCCTCCCACTTTTTAGCTTATGTTAAAAGCTGCTCCCTGCCTTTAGGCTTGCCTTTAGGAAATCTCTGGAGCAGACACAATGTGAGCTTGGGGAAAATTGGATTGATTTTATAATTTTATATGACAAAAATATCCTTATTATGAATCTTGCTTGTTCAATATTCTTCCTATCCCACGGGTCCCAATGAAAGACATGCATGTATATACTCCAAGAGTACTTGGCTATGTTTGATCAACCATAATGTAATCAATTCTCCTAGTTCAAAGAGATATGCCGGTGCACCTCCAGGAAAACCAGCGTGTCTCTGATTCTAAAGGTAATGCCAAAGTGAATTATTCTGATGGATTTGGGACCTTTGTGGGATTTAGAGTCTGGAATCAGCTGGCTATATATTCATGGTAAGAAGTATTAATACCATTCCCTAAAAATTATCTATCTGGTTCAGAGATACAGCCCTTCGCTGTTCTGTTAGGGAGAGTGCATTTCAGGGAGTCAGCTCTTGCATTTGTGAATCTTGAGCCATAGGGCCCACCTGAAGATCTGCATTCCCATATGGTCATTTACCTGGCTTCCTCTCTAGATAGCTCAGTCCACGATAGGCTGATAGGCTCAGTTGGAAGTTTTTGGTGAACTTCTATCAATAAAATAAGCTAAGAGAAAGGAGAAAGAGCTCTTTGGTCATTTTGGCTCCCTTGGCCGGCCAGGCTCTCTGCCTGTTTGGATGGGCCTAAGAGTGTGGTAGCAGCCATCTTGGCTGAGAATCCCTAAATTTACACATGGCCTGGGCCCAGCTAGGAATTTAAAGTTTGGGGTTTTCCTGTTACGGTATTGTATTCCAGAACAAGTGTGAGTAAATGCCTTTTGGAATTTTGCTAGATTCGTGAGTCTTTCTCTACCTGCTGCCACTCATCCCCTGGGGCAGAAGGGGATCCCTGACCTGTTTTTCCTATTTTGCAGGGGGACCCAGTATTCTCTGAAACTCTAATAGAAAGTTACCTTGGCACTTTGCTTCACTACACAATCTATGGAAGGAGTTTCGTACATCTTCCTGCATCCAGGAGAAATAAAGCCCTGAACCAATTCCAAATTGCACCTGGCAAGTCAGACCCTAGTTTTCTATCAGGAACTGACTGAAAGGAGATGAAGAATTCTTTACAGCCTTACTTGTGATCTCCAAAAGGCAGAAAATGGGACTCTCTGAGTACTTACAATACCCAAGCCCAATGCTACAGACTTCACAGGTTATTCCACTTAATCACACCAAGTCATAGAGAAGAACTCGTTCCAAGTGAACTTGCCCAAAGTTACATAGAAGTAGTGCTGCTGAAATAAAATTGTAGCCCAGCAGTTTGACAGCAGAGGATATACCCTTAGCTTCTGATAAAAGGCAAGAGATCATGACTGCAATAGAAACCAGCTTAGACACTTGAAATTGTACTCTTGATTCTAAAAACTAATTCTAGACTCATGCATGTACTCTTGTACAGGCAAACACATGCACTTAGAGCATCACATAACAATTCTCCATGTGATGGTCCTTGATAAAAGAAAGCATCAGTAGCCCTAGATCTTGTTTTAGTAATCTTTTTAAAGAGAAGCTTTAAACTAATAGCAAAATTGAGAGGAGGTTCAGAAATTTCCCCAATGCCCATACATGCATAGTCTTGTAGACCTTCCATCAGAGCGGTACGTTTGTTATCATCAGAGAACCTACATTATATTTATCTTAATTTATATTAACACTTCATTATCTCCAAAGTCCATGATTTACATTTGGGTATGCTCTTCTAATTGTATGTTCTGAGAGTTTGAACAGAAGTTAATGACATGTATCTATCATAACAGAGTCACACAGACTGTTTGCACTACCCTAAATATCCTCCAAACTCCAACTGTTCATTCTCTTGCCATCAACCCAACCATTAGTCACCAATGATCTTTCTACTGTTCCTTAATTTTGCATTTTCCACTATCTTTTAGAGATGGGAACAGGTAATCTTCAGATTTGTCAGAGTAACTTCCTTTGTTTAGGTTTTTCACTCAGGTTGTGCATAAGATGACTCCATTCTTCCATGGTCTGTCATCTCTAATTTTTGTTGTTGTTGAATAATATTTCATTGTCTTGAAGAACCACAGTTTATCTCCTCAGCTACTTAAGAATAGCTTGGTTGCTTCCCAATTCTGAGCAATTATTAATCACTTGTGTCAGTTGTCTTCCCATTGTTCATCAATTTGCTCAGGCAGGTGCCAGTAACGTCTCCATTTTTTGGGAATGAGGTCCATTATTGGTACTGTTTTTTGGCATATCAAACACACCACGGGTAGCTTGCCAGGCTCTGCCTGGAAAAAAATTATTAATAGGGGCTGGAGCGATATAGCACAGTGGGTAGGACATTTGCTTTGCATGCCGCCGACCCAGATTCGATCCCCGGCATCCCACATGGTCCCCGAGCACCGCCAGGAGTAATTGCTAAGTGAAGAGCCAGGACTAACCCCTGAGTGTCGCTGGGTGTGACCCAAAAAGCAAAAAAACCCGAAATTATTAATAAAACTGCTATAAACATTCATGTGTAGATTTTTGTATTTATAGAATTTTTCAATAATTTGGGTAAATGCCAATGAGCAAAAGCTCATTATTACTGCAGGCAGTAATAATATATGTAGGTTTGTGAGGAATTAAAAAGTTTCCCAAAGCGCTATGCCATTCTGCAATCCTATTTGCAATGAATGAGACTTTCTCTGATTTCACATCTTCACCAGCATTTGATATTGTCAGTGATTCAGATCTTGATGATTTTAATAGCTGTATTTCAGTATCATGGTGTTTTCATTTCTCTGAACCTAATGTGGACAATATTTTATATGATGATTTTCCACTTGGGTATCCTGACTCAGCGGAGATTTGGGCTCCGCCCTTTTCCTCCATCTCCATGCCAGCTTCCCGGAAGAGAGACCCACCCACGCCAGATTCACAGCTCCTTTAGCATGTGGCATTCTTATATAATACTCATTTTGGAATAAGGTCCTTCCCAGGATCTTTCTCATTTATACACTGTATACAGTTCTAGACAGGTTCTAACTAATACCCATCATCCCAAGCCTAGCAAGAAGCCAGAGCAACCCACACATCATGTGGTCAGTCATTCTCAACATTCAGACTCCAGAGTTCTTCAGAGCTCCATCCAAGAGAAAACCTGATCTTTCCCCTATAAGTTTCAATAGTAAATGCTTGAGATGAGAGCCTTTTACTGATAGCATACCACCTACACGGAGCCTGGCAAAGCTACCCATGTTTTATTTGTTATAACAAAAAAATAGTAACAATTATGGACCCTAAATTAAATGACCTGAAGAATGGTTTGAGGCTCTTCCTGTCCCTGGAGCAAGCAGATGCCCTTGAGCTACACTTGCTTGCAACAGGACATATGGAGATGTTATTGGTGCCCGCTTGAGCAAATGGATGAACTACAGAAAGACAGTGATACAGTATCCTTTTTTTGGTGATGAGTCGAAGTTTTGGGTCCATTTTATTATCAGGTAAAGTTTTTTTTTTTTAGCTTGGAGAGTTCCTTGTGTATCTGGATAGCAATTTATTTATCTTATTTTTTGGAGGAATATCTGTTGAGACACCATGTTTTACAAAGTTGTTTATAATAGAGTTGTTTCAAGCATACAACATTTAAACACCAATTCCACCACCAACTTCCTCTTCCCACCATCCATATCCCCAAGTTTTCTCCTCCCCCAAGACTATCCTGTTATCAGGTATGTAACAAATTTATTTCATATTCCTTAGTCTAACGAAAGTTACAGGAATGGCAAGTAGAATTTTCAGAAAATAAACAAAGAAGTCAATTTGTTATGATAAATTTTATGTCTTAAACTCATTTTAATCTAATAGAGGACAACTGTATACATCATGTATGAGTGCCACACTCACTTTACATGACGGAAGTTTCTCCTATCCTTTAAAGGAGCTCTTTAACATTTCTTGCAAAACTGGTTTCAAAGCTATGAATTCCCTAACCTGATGCCTGTCCGTGAAGCTCTGTATAGTTTCCTCAAATATGTATGATAATTTACCTTTATAGAGTATTATTGGTGAGGTGTTCATTTTGTTGAATTTTTGTCCTATGTCCTTCCGTATTTTTCTGGCTCATAGAATCTCATGTGGTAGTTCTGCTGTACATCTAATGGGATTTCCTCTGTATATGTTACTGTTACTGTTCTGTTTTTGCTGCTTTTCAGTATTCAATATTCTTTCTCTAGATTCTGTCATTTTGAGTATAATGTGTTTTGGAATTTTCTTAGGTCTATTTTACTGGATCCCTTCTGATCTCTTGCATCTCAGTGCTTATAATCCTCAACTCTGGAAACATCTTATTGATAAAAAGATTTCTTTAATGTTTTTTTTTCATATTTGCCTTCCTATTCTCAGGGACTCCAATAATT
This sequence comes from Cryptotis parvus, assembly GCA_021461705.1. NCBI lineage: Eukaryota > Metazoa > Chordata > Mammalia > Eulipotyphla > Soricidae > Cryptotis > Cryptotis parvus. The sequence continues at coordinate 88,584 of JAJIBD010005885.1, read as the reverse complement.
CTTCAGGGACTCCAAGAATTCCAATAATTCTCCAATATTGTTCATCTTCAACCTATCCCATAGTTCTCTGGTATGCTGTCTCTTTCCTTTTAAGCCAGTTTTCACCTTCCTCTACTTCCTATGATTTCCTCCTTCTCATCTGGGAGCTCCTTGATTTTTTTGCTTAGCTTTTGTTATTCTGCTGTTAAGAACTTCTATTTTATATATGTATATATACACATATATGTATATATAACAGCACATATATGTATATACTATATATGCATATAAACACATATATACCAGAAAATGTAATATGTATACATATCTGTAATATATAACATAATATATACATATATGTGTATACATATGCATATATATGTAATACATATATACTTGTGTACATGTATGTATATAGGTATATATGTATTACATTTTCCAGGTAATTATATTTAGCATACATATATGTGTGTATGTGAATATATATAAAGGAGACTATTGAACACAACTGTTGGACTCAGTTAATTTTCAGAGGCTTGAGTGCACTCATCTTGGCTACAATTAGACTTAAGGATTTTATGATCTTCAGGATTAGGACAGGTGAGGCTGACAGCATTTTTCCTCACTCATTCAATTCATTCTAATAATTTTGGTTGCTGTTTTTGCCACAAATAATATACATACAGCAAAACAACAAGAAAAAATGGAAATTATACAAATAAAATATAAAATATGTTAAATGATGTAAAGTAAAATAAAGTAGGAAATGGGGTAGAAAGAGTAACCTAGAAGATGACATTTTAGCAAAGACCAGAGGAAAAAAGGAAGTAAATACACCACTATCTAATAGGAAAGAATAAAATATCAGGGAAGAACAAGAGTAATGGTGGAACTTGACTGGCTTTCTCAAGATAATGCAATCTGAGGGAGTAAAGAGACAAGTTCAAGGGCATCAAGGTAGGTGTGAGATCAGGAAGGTACTTAAGAGCCATTATAAAGACTTTGATTTCAATTCAATATGAAGGCATGTCACCTGAGAACGATTGCAAGCAATATTGTGTAAAGAACAGACAAGTGTAGAAGTGGATTAATAGTCTCTCCATGTCACCTGTCAGCTACTTCCTCAAAGTTGTTTACAAATGACATCTTGGGAATGGCACAAAAATTGGAGTCCCAGTGCCAAGTGGTCACTCCTATTAATCATATTTGGAATTTCAAGACCAATTCCTTTTCTGTCAAGAGTTGAGTTTACATATCATGCTGAGTGAAATTAGTCAGAAGGAAAAGGACAGATATAGAATGACTGCATTCATTAATAGGATATAAATAGATACTAGTGTTTTACTAAATGTGGGAAATGGTAATGGTAGATTAAAACTCACCATTGAATATACACAAAGAGACTTAAGTTTTAAACTCTAAATATCTGCAGGGCTAGCCACAATGTGTAAAAGAAGAGGGCGAGAGATGCAGAGACAGAGAGACAGAGAGAGAAATAGAGGATACTGGGGTACCTGCTATTGAGGCAGGCTGGGGGTGGGCGGGAGGGGGGGGGTACATTGGTGGTGGAAATGGGGCACTGGTGGAGGGATGAGTGCTGAAATACTGTACTACCAAGAACCAATTATGAACACCTTTGTAATTGTATGTCTCATGGCGGTATAATAAAAAATTTTAAAAAGGAAAAAAAAAGAGTTGAGTTTACAGATGCTTGTAGATGTATTTCAAACAACAATGTATAGATGGGAATAGAAGGAAAGACAAGCATATGAACATTGACCTTAGATTAACTTAGCCAAGTGCCAGGAGCTTGACCTTTGTCATATACCTGAATCATCACAAGAACTTATAAAACAAAGTGTTTGGAGATTCAGGGTGCACCTTGATATGTAAATTTCACCTTTGCCCCTTCTCCTTTTTGAGCCTCACTACTATGAGACAAGGCTTAGCAAATTGGTTTTTTTTAAAATATTTTGTCATACCACCAGGAGATATACAATTACAAAGATGTTCATGTTTGGGTTTCGGTCAAACAGTGTTCCAGCACCCATCCCTCCACCAGTGCCCATTTCCCACCATCAATGTCCCTGATTCCCTGCCCCCGCCTGATGAACCTGCCTCTGTGGCATGTTCTTTTTTAATATTTTATTATACCACCATGAGATATACAGTTACAAAGATGTTCATAAGATGTTCATATTTGGGGTTTCAGTCATACAATGTTCCAGCATCCATCCCTCCACCAGTGCCCATTTCCCACCACCAATGTCCCCGATTCCCTCCTGCCTCCCCCCAGCCTGCCTCTGTGGCAGGTTCTTAAATTTTCTCTTTCTCTCTATCTCTCTTTCTGTTTTCCTTCCCTTCCACATTGTGGGTTACAATACATACCATAAGAGGTTATCATGTGCATCTTTTTGCCTGAATTCAATGCTCAGTTCTAGGTTGGTATCAGCACTTTCGACAATTATTAGCACACTGTTCCATTCTCTGTCTTACCTAGCCTCTGACTCCCACACATTTGTGATAATTTCCACCTTTGACAAGACCTCCTGTTCCATGCTTGGACTGGACCTTGGATTTTGGTATAATAATATGTATACACATATATATATATACATATATATATATATATGTCATGCAAATAAGTGCAGTCTTTCTATATCTGTCTCTCTCTTTCTGGCTAATTTCATTCAACAAGATCCTCTCTATGTCCATCCATTTATAGGCAAATTTCATATCTTCATTTTTTCTGATAGCTGCATAGTATTCCATTGTATAGATGTACCAAAGTTTCTTTATCCAGTCATAGATTCTCAGACACTCTGGTTGTTTCCAGATTCTGGCTATTGTGAATAATGCTGCTATGAACATCAAAGTAGGGATGGTGTTTCCGCTGTGTATTTTTGGCCTCCCAGGGTATATTTCCAGGAGTGGTATGGCTGGGTCAAATGAGAGCTCAATGTCTAATCTTTGGAGGAATGTCCATATTGTTTTCCAGAGAGGCTGTACTAGTCGACATTTCTACCAACAATGGATGAGAGTCCCTTTTCCCCCATCCCCGGTGTGCCAGGTTCTTTATCTCTTTTCTCTCTCTCTCTCTCTCTCTCTCTCTCTCTCTCTTTCTCTTTCTCTCTTCCTTCTCTTACATATTGTGGATTGTAATAAGTACACTTTACAGGTTATCATGTGTATCTTTTGCCTATATTTTAATGCTCAGTTCAAGGTTGGTATTAGCACTTTGACAATTATTAGCATACTGTTCCCATCTTTGTATTACCTACCTCTGATTCCACACGTATGTGGTATTTCACCCTTTGACAAGACCTCCTGATCCATGTTTCACCTGAACTTGGATATTGGTATCATAACATGTATATGTGTATATATATGCATACACACACATATATATATACATATATATATATATATATTACTAGACATCCCGTTGTTCATGGATTTCCTCGAGGGCGACAGTACCATTTCCATTTGACCCTATAACATGCCAGTGTAGCCCAATGGCATCTGCTTGCTTCAGGAATACAAAGAGCCTCAAACCTTTCATTCAGGGTCTTGATGAAGAAGTCTGACCATCTTGTAGGTGGGTGGCCACGTGATCTTTTGACGTCACGTGGGAGCCAGTCGGTAATGGCTCTAGTCAGTGGTCGTCTGCAAATCGCATTTCATGTCCAACCCATCTGATTTTCGATGCCTTGGCAAACGAGACAGCGTCCCTGACTCTGGAACAGCTATGGAGGTTGGAACTCCGATTCCTTCTCTCACTTGAGTGAGGCGTGATATTCCAAGCATAGCTCTTTGATTCCTCTTTGGGAGACCTGAATAGCTTTCTCATCCTGCTTTCGTAGGGCCCAGGTCTCTGAGGCATATGTTCATGCAGGGAGAACAGTGGAGTCTAAGAGATGTGCCCGGAGCTGGAGGTTCTTTGTCCTTTTAGCTATTTCTTCCATGCTTTTGAAGGCATTCCATGCTGCTCTTTTCCTGCTGCACAACTCAGGGTTTAGGTCATTCATCATGTTGACTTCTTGACCTAGGTACACAGAACTGCTGTATTCAGAGATGTTTGTTCCATTGAGAGTGAATGGGGCCTCTAGAACTAGTTCATTTTTCATGAACATAGTTTTGTTGAGAATCAGCTGTAGACCTATAGTTCCACATTCTTGGTCAAAGTCGGCCAGCATTTGTGCCACTTAGCTAATGTTTGGTGTTATTAGAACGATGTCATCAGCAAAGCAGAGGTGGTGTAGTTGTCTATCTTCACTCCCATTCCTTCCCATTCTAATTGTTGCATGACGTTCTCGAGGATGGTACTGAAGAGTTTTGGTGAAATGGTATCACCTTGCCGAACCCTCTTTTGACATCGATGATCACTTCCTTTTTAGAATGGTGAGATCCTGGTGGGGATTCCATAATATACCTCATGAAGGATCTTGATGTATTGGGTTTGAACGCCCTGTTTGGCTAGGGCTTCGATGACCACTTCAGTCTCCACATTATCAAAGGTTTTCTTTTTAAATCAATGAACGTGAGACAGAGCAGCATCTTGAACTCCCTACAAACCTCAATGAGCTTGGTTACTGTGCGGATATGGTCAATTGTGCTGAATCCTTTTCGGAAGCCAGCTTGCTCACATGGCTGTCCTTCATCTAATGTTCTGCCAATCCTGTTCAGGATGACTCGTGTGAACAGCTTGTAGATGACAGACACCAGGCAAATGGGGCGATAGTTGCCAATATCGTGAATGTCTCCCTTCTTGAACAGTAGAACTGTCCTGCTGGTTTTCCATTGGAGGGCACCTTGCATTCAGACAGGTAGCGTGTGAAGAGTTGAGCCTGTGTACTGATGAGTACCGATGGCAGATTCTTCAGGTGTTCGGGTCTGACTTTGTCTGGGCCTTGTGCTGTTCCCCTTCTTTAACAACAAAATGGCATGTCGGATTTCAGAAGGGAGAACATTTAGAATGACATATTCATCCTGGCAAATTTGGTATGTGGGCAGGTGGACGTGGCTATCATAGAGATCTGAGTAGACGTCCTGGATAATCTTCTCCATTGCCTTTCTGGAAGATGTGATAGATCCATCAGGCGTTGGAGGGCAGTCATCTTGGTCTTATAGTTGGCGAAAGGACAGGCGGGCAGTGCGAATGCTTTTCCCGGCTTCTGCTGCATCTTCCAGTATTTCTGCTTTTCTCTCTTTGAGGTCTTTATCGCTTCTCTGCACTACTTTGTAACCTTGGACGTTAGCATTTGGTCACCTGATGCTCGCACCTTGCCACGTTGGTGAATGAGCTCAAGAGTTTTTGAAGACAGGCGTCCTTTTGTGGCTTACTCTCTCTCAGCATTATTTGCGCTGTCATGGAGGTGCTGAACCAGCGTGTTGTATTCTTCATTGATGTTGTCAATGATAGTATTTTCCCATGTTGCTGCAATGGTGCCAGAGTTCCCAATTGGTGGTCATTCTGAGAGCTCTCTTCTTAAACTTCGCAGCCTTTTCTCCCTGTTGTGTGAAGTAGAAATTTGCACCAAGGGAGATGGTGGTTCGATCCTGTTTGGAATTTTGGAACGACAGCAACATCAGTCAGGCAAAACCTTTGATTGAAGATTATGTGGTCAATTTCATTGTGGAACTGTCCACCAGGAGATTCCCATGTCCAACTTTTCACTTCAGCCTTCTGGAACTGTGAGTTCCATGAATGGTCTTGGTCGACATGATGAACTCAGATAGTCTCTCACCCTGTTCGTTACATTCTAGGCCATGGGTCCTGATGTGGAATTCTTTGGCTGATCTTCTCAGTCCTATATTGGCATTAAGATCACCGACTATGATCTTGTAGAAGGTGTGATCATTTTTATAGAACTCCTCCAGTTTCATGTAGAATTTCTCAATTTCATCTTCCCTGTATGTGAATGTTGGTGCGTAGACTCAAAGATAGAAACTGCTGGCAGTGGGCCACATCTCTTTAAGTGTAATCATCTGATACAGTTTGTTAGGCATTCAAATGAATCAATGTTCACGGCCATGTTTGTGTTGACAAGGACACACACACATATGTCATGCAAATAAGTGCAGTCATTCTATACCTGGCTTTTTCCTTCTGGCTAATTTCACTCAACATGATCCTCTCCATGTCCATCCATTTATAGGCAAATTTCATAACTTTATTTTTCCTAACAGCTGCATAGTATTCTGTTGGGGATGCCGCGGGTCCCCAACAGTGCCAGGAAGCAAGTTCCCTTTTACCTCTGAAGCCAGCAGGGAATGGATGAAACACAGGAATCTGATGCAGTTTTAAAAGGCTTTACTTATCACAGGTTCAGGCATACAGATCTGCAATAGAAAAAACCCTGTGCTTAGGATTCCCGGCTAGAACCCCAGACACGTGTAGGCCAAGATGGCGGCCACCATGTGTTAAGGCCCTGTAAAGAGGAGACAAAGACAAGACTCCCAAGAAGGGTGCGAGCTCACAGAGAGCCCAAAAAGAGAGAGAGCGAGAGAGGATGCAGGCTAGTTTTATACCCCTGAAACTCAGACCTCCCTCCCACTATTATGGGAAGCAGGGAGGGTCAAATGCCCTCAGGAAATTTCTCCCAGCACCTCACCTAGGCCCTTTTATATGCTAATGTCTTGAGCCAAGATCTGCCTGGAAATGCCTTTATAGGGTAGAGAAGGGGGGGTCTCTGAGATGGCATGTCTCTGTAGCAAAGACTAATACTAATGCCAGTTAAATATTTCTCCAAGCCTTCACAAGTCTCGTCTACTTCATGGTAGTTTTGTATTTTAGTTGCCTTTGAGTTATCATGGAGCCATGTTGCTTGCTTGGAGGCAAACAGCATTTCTCTCTGGTCTAATTACTTAGAGATCCAATGTGGCCAGGCAAATATGCTGGTAAGAGCTAGCTAGTCCCACGATGATTGTGGTAGCATGAGAGAATATTTATACCAGCTAGTACAGAATACATGGTCAGATAAACTGCCACATTTAGACTACCCCCTTATCTACGAAGTGATTTGCAGGAGGCAATCCAGAGCAGATGCAGAGGCTCTTAGAGGAGTCCTGCAACAGTATTCCATTGTGTAGATGTACCAAAGTGTCTTTTTCCAGTCATCAGTTCTCAGGCACACTGGTTGTTTCCAGATTCTGGCTATTGTGAATAGTGCTGCTATGAAAATAAAAGTGCGGATGGTGTTTCTGCTGTGTGTTTTTTGGCTTCCCCAGGTTATATTCCCAGGAGTGGTATGGCTGGATCAAATGGGAGCTTAATTTCTAGTCTTTGGCGAAATGCCCATATTGTTTTCCTAAAAGGCTGTACCAGTCGACATTCCCACCAACAATGGTTGAGAGTCCCCTTCTCCCTGCATCCACTCCTGCATTTGTTGTTGCTCTGTTGGATATGTGCCAGTCTCTGTGGAGTGAGATATCTCATTGTTGTTTTGATTTGCATCTTTCTGATAATTAATGATGATGAGGATTTTTTCATATGTCTTTTGGCCATTCGAATTTCTTCCTTGTTGAAGTTTCTGTTCATTTCTTCTCCCCCATTTTTTATGGGGTTGACTGTTTTCTTCTTGTAAAGTTCTACCAGTGCCTGATATATCCTGGATATTAACCCCTTATCAGATGGGTATTGGGTGAATATTCTTTCACATTCTGTGGACTGTCTTTGTGTCTTGGTCACTGTTTCTTTTGAGGTGCACAAGCTTTTTAGTTTCATATAGTCCCATATGTTTATTTTTGTTTCTAGTTGATTCATTAGTGGTGTTTCTCTTTGAAGATGCCTTTAGCTACAATGTCGTGGAGGGTTTTTCCTATATTTTTTGATATACTTTATGGATTCAAGTCTGATATTGAGATCTTTAATTCATCTTGATCTGATTTTTTGTGCAATAGTGTTAGCAGAGGTCAAATTCATTTTTTTTTACATGTAGCTGTCCAGTTTTCCCAGCATCACTTGTAGAAGAGGCTTTCCTTCCTCCATTTTGGACTCTTTGCACCTTTATCAAAGATTAAATGATTATGTGTTTGAGGATGTGTGTCAGAATACTCAACTCTGTTCCATAGGTCCACAGGTTTGTTTGAATTCCAATACCATGCTGTTTTAATTACTATTGCTTTGTAGTACAGTTTGAAGTTGGGAAAGGTGATGCCACCCATCTTTTCCCCAAGGATTGCTTTAGCTACCCATGGGGGTTTTTTGTTCATACAAATTTCAAGAGTGTTTGGTCAATTTCTTTGAAGAATGTCGTGGGTATCTTTATAGGGACTGCATTGAATCTGTACAAAGCTCTAGGGAGTATTATCATTTTGACAATGTTAATTCTCATCCATGAACAGTAATGTGTTTCCATTTTCTCATGTCCTCTTTAATTTATTGTAGCAGTGTCTTGTAGTTTTCTTTGTACAGGTCCTTTACACACTTGGTTAAGTTGATTCCTTGGTATTAGATTTTCTGTGGCACAATTGTGAATGGAATCGTTTTCTGAATATCCCTTTCTTCTATTTCATTATTTGTATATACGAAAGCCATTGACTTTGGGGTATTGATTTTGTACCCTGCACTCTACTATAAACATCTATTTTTCTTGGAATTTTTTGGTAGAGTGTTTAGGGTTCTCTAGGTATAATATCATGTCATCTGAGAATAATGATAGCTTGACTTCTTCCTTGCCTATCTGGATGCCTTTATAGTCCTTTTCTTCTCTGATTGCTATGGCAAGTACTTCCAAGTACTATATAGAATAAAACAGGTGAGAGTGGGCAACTTTTTCTTTTCCCTGATCTTAAGGGGAAGGCTTTCAATTTTTCCCCCATTGAGAATGATACTTGCGGTGGGCTTTTGGTAGATGGCTTTGACTATATTGAGGAAGGTTCCTTTAATTCCCATTTTTTGGAGGGTTTTAATAATGAGCGGGTGTTGGATCTTGTCAAATGCCACCAATGGGGCCAAGGTGCACCCTGCCTTGGACCTGCTGCCAGACCTCTTCCCTCCCAGCTCCTGAAGAGGCTTTCTATTTCCCTACCAGATGTGTCTGAGCCAGGGGCACTCTGCGGAACCATTCAGTCCCAGGGTAAAAGGCTGGAACTTTCACCAATGGGGCCGAGGTGCACCGAATCTCAGGGTTAGCAAATTATTAACTTGTTTGTGAAAACTATGAGTGGAATCAGATGACATAATAGAAATTCCTAATTCAGCCTTAAATTAAAACCTTAGATCTATCTAACCAAAGATTACCATTTTGTCATAGGTTAAATTTTGCCTGACCTCAGATAACCATAACATAATGGAAAAGTCACTACTGGGTTGAAACTTGGAAGTCATTAAAAATATACCTGTACTCTATGCCTTTGATAGACATAACTAAATGATCCGTGACTCTTCTAAGCAGGCCTGAAAATTCTTCTCAGTACATCTCGAGAGAGTCACTGTCCACAAATTAAAACAGCTAAGAGAACTGACGACTCTGTATCTTCTGTGATGGTACTCATGAGTCTTCATCTTTTCCCTTATGGGCAGAGTTGGCCCTGTAAGCACAGACATGCACACCCACACCACCTATTCACTCACTCACATATATTCATACATGTCAACACATGCAAATATGTCCACACCAGTCCACAGGCAAACTTGTGTATATGACTGCACGAAGATATGTACAAATGCACACCAAGTAATCTTTTATCTGATAGGAACAAAGGTGCATTTTCTGCCAGTCACTGGACTTGGTTAGTGATCATTGCACACATCCATTCTGTTGGATTGTCAAGTGAAATTCTAAACCTCTATGGTTCACTTTGGTAATTCCCTAAATGCTGCAATAAAAAAAAAATCTTCCAAGAGTCACATGCTTTAGTCCTGAAATTTCCCACTGGAAATACTTCTATTGGAATTCTGTGGTGGGGCGGGAATTAGCAGCCCACGATGACAGCTTCCTTAATCTACTTGAAGTATGAAGGCAAAACTATGGCCAAAAATGTAGTGGATGCAAACTTGGATGTCATTGAAGAGAGCACGTGAAGAAGTTGTTTCTTGTGTGTTTATTGAGGAAGCATTTGAGCTGCTGATTTTCACATTAGTAATTTTAGATCACAGATGCCTAGCATGTTTAATCATACAGCAAAGCTCACATTAAATTAGAAAAATGTCAAGTATATTGCTATCCACCACAAAAACTGTGAAAAATATCTCTGCCATCTGCAGCGTACCTTCTGCTGCTGCCTTTAAGAATTTTACTAATAACAATATGAAATTAACAGTAGGGTAAACATTTAAAAATAGAAACTTAGTTCATTATTTCTACTTTATAAAATGAGAAAAAATTACTCCGCTAGGCCTATATATCATACCCACATAACTCAACTAGATTCCTGCCTCAGGCTGGTACTGATCTCTTGGAATCTTGTGTCTTCCATATGTGCTCCATATTACTGATACAGTTATTTCCTAAATCCTACAACTAACTCTATTGACTACTACTTGGCTCACAATTCCAGCCAGAAGGTTCATGAACAGCCCCATGCTCTTGCTCTATCCTTGCACCTACCCTGCATTCTAAGCAGGTTAAGTTACTGATTACCAATGCAATAACTGTAACATCCCCACTCCAGACCATTTCTGAGGGGGCCATGATCACTTTTTTGTGCATCTTTCTTTTTGTTTTCTTTTTTATTTAAACACTGTGATTTACAAAGCACAAAGTTTTTTACAACACAGTTGTTAGAAAGATTCATCATTCAACACCAATCCCACCACCAGTGTGCTCCCACCACCAAAGATCCTCATTTCCATCTATGCCCCCATCCTCATGCCTGCTTCCTTAGCTGACACTAAGTATATTGACCATTACAGCCCATATAGGGGAATGGTATTGATAAAGTCATGACTTTTTTTAGGGTTGTTATGTGAAAATCTTGCTGACTTTTATTCTTGCATTCACTTTTTGAGTTGCTAGAACGTAGTGGGTTTCTACTAGTCAACTCCAAATACTCCACCACCATGCCAGGGACAACACTTATTTCAAATTTTTCTCAACCTCTGTTTGAGCCTGTCCTAAGCATACACTGAATAATCTATTTTATATTGCTTCTTGGAGCTAGTTCTCTAAATACGGTCGATGAATATATTCTTAGATGAAAGTCAATAGAGATTATTAAATCTCAACTGGATCCATTGTGCCATTTGGGTCTACTGTATAAGAAATTGTCTATATGTTCCCAGGACCAGACATCATGCCTTCACACTTGTGATTATATGCCTCAAACTTAATTCTATAAAATGTGGTGGGATACCTGGTACATCAGCATACTGGGCTTTGCGATTTTGCACAGTTGTGGCTGTGTGCCAAGGGGAGAGCCAGCAACAGCTCTTAAATGCATCTGCGTCCCTGGATCATGGCTGACAGCCCTAGAAGTGGGCGGTTCTGGAGTAAAGAGAGGTGGGGAAGGGGCCCCAGCTCCATCTCCACGAAAGCCTGGAGACCTGAATACCCGGATTTGAAATCGGCTACTCTCTTGGGCAGACTCTGATGAACTGTGGGGTCTGGACCTGAAAATGCACCCACCACAATGCTGCAATTATGGTGTGTGAGGTTACTCTGGCTTCTTCTGAGGGCTCTATTGGGGTGGCAGTTAACATCTTTCTCAAATACTATCCTCACTGCTCCCCTGCTGTCAGAATCTGTTGATTTTCTCATATAAGCCTGAAGTAATAGTCATGTATGCATATGTCCAAAGGCAGATTTAACATATGAAATCCTGATATTTTGAAATCAGCATCTTCCTTTTCAACTCTAAATTCTGAATTTCATTCCTAGGCCTCACAGATCCTGCCACCATAAAATGGTGGCAACTTTGAATTGGCTTCAAAATGAAAGGGTAAAAAGTTAAATTATGGACTAAAGAAATGAAAGCAAGAATGAAAAAATATAGGTCTATATTAAGCTAGAAAGTTTATGTTCTATGGAAGAAATGACTAAAGTAAAGACACCTTCTGGAATGGGAGTAAATATTTTCACTCCCTACACCTAACAAAAGGCTAATATTCAAAATATTTAAAGCTCTTAAAAAAATTCAACAACAAAACTTCCAAAAATAGGGAGAGGAGCTAAATAACACTTCCTCAAAGAAAACATATAGATGTGTTAACAGATTTAGGAAAAAATGTTCATCACCACTGATTATCACAGTACTACAAATCAAAATGACAACAATATTTCACCTTCACACCAGTAAAATTAACTTGCCAAAAAGGACATATTTAAAAAAACCAACTCTCTTAGAAGCAGACTAGTGGGTAGGAGGCAAACGGGGGGTTGATAAGGGGGCACTGGTGGAGGGAAGTGGACACTTGTCAAAGGACTTGTAATGAAATATTGTGTACCTAAAACCCAATCATGACTAACTTCGTAATTTCATGGGGACTAAATAAAAATTAATTAATACAATTTGAAGAAACAACTAGTGTTAGCAGTGATATACACATGGAATATTACTCACCCATGAAAAAAGATAAGATTTTTGCCTTTTGCTGCAACTTGGAAGGAACTAGAGGGCATCAGATGATCTCACTTATATATAACATATAATGTAAGATGATTCCACTAATATGTAACATATAACTAAAGAAATGGAAGGAATAATTGTCAATGAAAACAAACCCTTAGACTCTGAAAACAGAAATAAGAACTACGTGTCATAGGTCAGAGAAGAAGAGGCTGAACTGAAAGATGAAACGAAAAAGAAATGACATGAAGATGGTGTCTGGAGACTCTTCATTGGAAATACAGGAATTTCATATACAAAATATATGAAATTCAATAATAATAAAATAGCATGCAACAATGTGAATGGGGTTCTACACTCAGGGTTTTCTCTTTTGACGACAACAACATTTCTCATGAGTCAGCAAGCAGTTGATAGCATAAAAATTCTCCTCATAGAGACATGAGTTCTCTAGTTGTGAAAGCATTCTTTGCCCCCAAACCTGAGACTCAGTATACAAGCAAAATGTGGTGCTGCTCAAAAGCCACACACTTAGAAGTTCATCATTTGCCTGAACTGTTGTCTATGGGCCAAAAAGTTTTCCTTATTTATTTGGGTGACTTGGGCAGGGGCATGGCACTAAAAAAGATTTGCTTTTACTCACTGAAATATACCAAAGTCACACGGAAGTAAAATATTGGTCAAAGCAAAGATTTTATGTAGAGGGAATGCTTTTTCATTTGATCATTTTTTGCTGTTTTGTCCACAATTTCTCTTAAGCTCAATCTTGGTTTTAAATTTTGACATAATTTCCTTTATTTTCTGGGAAAAATTGACTACTTTGCTTATAATAGTATGCTTAAAATATTTTGTATAATTCCCTATTTGTCAACTAAAACCCAGATTCAGAACTTCTTAATATGTGTAATTCGAATTAAAAGAGAAAAGTTCTCTGACCATTTGCTGGCAATAGAGAACTGTGCCATTTTATAGTATGCAGTCAGTGATATGGTGCTAGCAATCCAATTCCTTAGTTACACTGGTCAAATGGTCATTTCCCACCTTTGGCTAATGTCTCCATGTTGGAGAACCCTGGCAGAGAACAAGCTTATCAAGGCAATGGCTATTATATAGTATTGCACAAGAGAAGTAGGCAATGCTGTGCACTGTGATAAAAAAAAAAAAAAACTAAAATATGACATTTTTCACTAACATTGAAATATAATAATATAGAAGTTTCAGATGTACATAATTATAAGTCTATAAGTATATATACTAACTAGTTTCATCACTAAAAATCCTAATCTATCTTTTGATTCTTTACAATTGATCACTTTGACTTCATCTACTTGCTTGGGGGTTTCTTCAGCAAGGCTGAGGAGAACATGAGGCTGTAGGGCTCAAATACAAGGGGCCAACACAGGCCAGCACTTTAACGTTTTTATTTTCTTCCTTGCTTTATTTCCTTTTCTTGTATTTTTTTTGGTTTGTTCAATAATTTTGTTTATCCATACACTACATATAATAAAATCATGTTGTGTTTGTCTTTCTGTCTGAATTGTTTCATTAAGCACTTCACCATGATACTACACCCAAAAAAGAAAACAACTAAGGTAAAAATATAATGTATAAAATATATCAAAGTAACTCTGGATTCCACTACTAGCCAACATGGAGTGACAGGTAGCATATTTATCTTCTTGACTGAAGAAAACAACAACAATAGTACAATTTTTGTAACAGTAAAAAGTCAGGGGTTACCAAGATACAGGAATTAAACAACGTGAGTCCTAAAACTGTTGTCCAGAGAGTGACCCAGATGCCAGAATTTCCATAATTCGATATCAGAGAGCCCAGCCAGTGACCTCTCCTTCGGAATAGTCAGTCACAAGTGCAGAATTTATAAATGCTACATGACTATGGAGGCAGAGATGGGAGCAGAGAATCTACAATTCAAAGAACTTGTGGCACTGTTAGCCGCCTGAGAGTCACATGGCCACCATTGGCAGCATGAGTGTACAGTACAGGGTCATGGGGCATTGTTGAAGATAAAAGGTATCCTTGCCCCGTGTTGAGAACAGTCTGGAAGAAGAGATGTGGTTTGTAAGAACATTTGCTGTGGGAGATCGGGGGTATCTCTGTGCTGGCAATGATTGCCAGGGCATAAGCAAACAACTTGCCCTCCCAGAGTCCACTGCCACTTGGGACCACAGGTTTCAGGTCCTCACCAGCGAGGAGCTCACTCTCACTGATGTTGACAGTGGAATGAATATTAGGCGTAGGCTACCACATCTCACTACTTCTCGGAAAGAAAAAAAAAATTGTTTTTCCTTGTGGGGATAGCATGCAAGGGTCAGCATGCCCAGAACAAGGGAGGGGCCGCCAAAAAGGTGCCTGACTGATTCTTTTCCCCTTTTGGGTGACCCTCAGTGATGCTCACATGTTACTCTTGCACTCAGTTCTGCACTCCTGGTGGTGTTCAGGGGACCAAACGGGATGTCGAGGGTTCAACCTGGTTAGTTGCATGCAAGGCAAACGACCTCCCCTGCCACACACTCGCTCCAGTCATCCCCCACCTCTGAGAGAGACATTTGAGAACAGGAAAACTGTCCCTTCATCTACATCGTCACCAATTTGTTGAGAACAGAAGAACGTATGCACATTCTAGTTACTCAATGCTGTAATGCACGTTTGACCCTCTCTGGTAACTAGAGGAAGCCTCCAGAGAGATTAAACTAAAGGTGGACATGAACCAAATCAGAGTAGCAGACCCCATTTGCACCCATCATTAGAGTCTGGGATCTTTCCTTTCCTTTCCTCCCTCTCAACTCTGTTAGAATCTATCCATCCTCTCTCTTTCTCTTGAAATGAAAGTTGGTTTTTTTCTAACACCTGAGAAAACATCTCCATGGAAGAACATCTAGGTTCCTCCTACCAGGAATCCCCAACAAAGAGGCAGAGAGCATGTCTGTAGACTGTACACCTCTGAGAAACTCATCTGCATTCACATATTCCATTACCGTGTAGAGGCGACTGGTGAGTTCCGCAGAGATGAGCAGGAAGAGTTTGTCAGGGCCTCAGGGCCGTGATGGTGAGATTCACACAAGTTTCTGGGAAACTCTTCATCTGGAATTTATGTAGCAAAGCACATATTGACTTAAGTCACTGACAATACCAAGGTTTATTATTCCTGAAGACAAGTAATAACTTTGACTTTGACTTGGTCAATATTTATCTCACGAGTCAATAAATTCTCTACACTAAATTTTAACAAAGCTTCTGCTCCAGAGCTGGTCCACAGATACCCCTTTACCTCTTGGCTCTTGTTCCTAGCAGCACTGGGGTAAACCCTGTGAAGTACTGTCAGAAGCATTTCATTTGTATAGTACATCATTGTGCTTTGAGAGCAGACCTTTATCCAAATTATGTTATGCAGATAAACTCTAAATTTTGTCTACTTTTTAATTATTTTTATTGAATCACCATGTGACGGACAATTACAAAGCTGTTCCTGACTGTACTTTATAATAATTTTGACCAAAGAATATTCTCCTCTGTCCTGCTTTTTCCATAGCTGATCCCAAATACTGTTAGAAACTAACCTCAGGCAAGGGAGCGCGGGCTTTTTAATACCCCTCTCTTAGGAAAGATATCCCAACATTTTAGGGGCAAAGGAAAAGCATTTGAAGCTACAAGAAAACTGACTGTATAAATAGGTAATTTTCTAACATCTACAGAAACCACCTGTCAACTGGGTGTTGTGGTTTATGGAGGTGTTTATTGGAGACATTTCAGCAATATTGGCTAAACTTCCGCTTGCCTTTTCCTTTCTCCAGTGCCTTATATCCACAGCAATTTTTGGTAACCTTTTTCTTTCATGAGTCTATGATCCTTCAACCCATACTCTCTAAATTCTCACCTTATGGTTGTATGAACTTGGACAGGCTGGGACTGTTCCATTTACCAGATGGGATAACCTTTCATTGATCACATCTTGTTTAAAGCGTGAGAGCTAGGAAATGGCCTAAAACGGCCATTGGCACAGCAAACAGCTAGATATGAATCCTTCTGCACTTTCTAGTTAATGGACCGTGCTTAAGTTGCATAACAGCCCGGGTAACGGGACTTCTGAGTGTACAGTGGGTACTTGCATCAACAATCTCAGAGTTCCAGTGGTGCTCAATAAAAGATGAATGCGCCTCGGCCCACTGTATTCAACAGCGGCAAATTCCTGTTGTCACTTTTCCCTTCACCCTTACTGCAGCCACATTACAATTTGGATTGCAGACATACTACAGATAGATCCCTAACGACAGTTTGTATGAAGTTACAATTCCGTAAAGTCACGGGCCGCCTTTATAAGTCACTCCTCCCCCAACTTGGCGCTACTGCTGGCCCATCTACCCATTTCAAAGACAAGGCCACAAAGGCCGGTGGCTAAGCTGGGCCCGGGTGCATCCCCGTTCCAAGGCTCACATGCGGCTATGGAACGTGCGCGGACAGGCCTGAGTGTCGGGGAAGGGGTGGCCGGGGCAGGGGGCCGGTGTGTGGCGGGGACGGCACCAGGCCCAGGTTCCCGGTTCCAGATTCCAGGGCGCGGCGGGGACCCGCAGCTCTCCAGGGTGCAAAAGCGCGAGGTGCTTGGCCGCAGAGCCCGGGTCGGAGCATGTGGGCCTGCCCGTGGCAGAGCGGTCGCCCACAGCCACCAACCAACCAGTGGCCCCTCGGGATGGGCCGTCGGGCTCGCCCCCCGCTAAGTGTCGGGGCGCTCCGGCCTCCCGCGCCACGCCCTGCGCCAGGCCTGGCGGAGCACGCACGGCGGCTCGGGGCGGCGGGAGGAGGAGCAGGAGCCGGGCGGGGGAGGCGGCGCCGGGCGGGGGCCGCGCGTTTAAAAGCCCCCGGCGGGGGTGGGCAGCCGGGAGAGGCCGCTGGAGGCCGCGGACGCCCGCGCCAACTTTCCGCGCTGCGCCCCGCCGTGCGCGCCGCCTCGGCCTGGCCACCCGCGCCCGCCCCGGCCGCGCCCACAGTCGCCGGTGGCCCCGCGGAGCGGCCGGGAGCGGCGCCGGGCAGGTACGGAGCGGGGCCGGCAGCGCGGCAGCCCCTGAGCGCTGGGCAGCGGGGCTGGCCTGGAGCCCCTCGCCGGCATTGTCTGCGCCCGGCCGGGGATGCGGGGCGGAAGGGCGGCGCCTGCCGGCCGGGGCGGCTCGGGGAGGCCGGGGCGCGCGCGCGAGCGGGCTGGGGGGCGCTGCGCTGCCACCCGGGGAGCCCCGGGCCCTCTGCGGGACCCCTAGCTGGACTGTCCGCTGCCCAGCGAGGGCCGGTGCCGGACAGGCCGGGAGCGGGCGCCACTGGCAGCTGCGCGCACCCGCACCGGCTCCAGCGGGCCCCGCGCCTGGGCACTCCCCTACAGTGTGCGGCTGTTTTAGGGGACTGTTGGCCTCCCTCTGGGGGCTGCTGCGGACCCACTTACGCGGGAGGGGCCCCGCAGTCAGTGGAGGGTGCTAGGGTTCCCCCGCCCAGCCTGCCCGCCCGAAAAATGTGATAAGAAACAGACCGTTCGCAGAAGGGAATTTCTGATGCAACTCTGCCTTTGCCCGCCGCCTCGCTCGCTCCAGACGCCGGCCTGGCCCAGGCCCTCCCGAGCTTGTGCATTATGGAAATTTGGGCATTTCTTTATTTCTTTAACTTTTCTCCTTTTTACTCTCGCCTTTGTCCTGTTGCCTTGACCTTACCGTTAGCTGAAGTAGGGGAGCCACAGGTGACTTTATGCAGGCCTAGACCTTCAGGCATCTGGAAGGATTGTAAACCTATCCTCTTTCATTGAAGAGATGCAAGGGGATAAAAAGACCAAAATAAGTAGCGCTTGTGAGAGAGTAAATATGCGTTATTGCACAACTTTCTCTCTGCTGCTGTTTTAAAAAGGCCAGGCCCAGAACACTTTGTTTCTGAAAATGCTGATTCAGCGGTTTGCAGCCCCTGAGCTTCCAAAAAAAAATGGTGCTCTATTTAACTTTTACTTCGGTTTTACTAAGAACATATGTTGTCAGCGCAGCAACAGGCGTTGCTTAGGGGCTTAAGCACAAAACTGGCAGTTTTTCCTAAAGGGTGATGTGAAGGCCCTTTTTTTCTTTCCAGGAAGAAAAAAAAAAATAGGTAGACTTGGTCGTGGGGAAGTCTTTTAAGGAAGTGTTTTATTCAAGAAAAACCCTGACAGCAAATAGGGTTCCAGGAATGATTCAGATGATATTATTCTGCTCAAAAAAAAAAAAAAAAATCAAAACTCTTAAGATGACGGCCCAGAATATTGAAATGTTACTGGAGATAACCTGAAAGTGCAGGGCTGAGCCCCACCAGTGCCCAGATTACAGGGAGGGCATCTGAGGGCAGACCGAGGCTGGACCCAGCAAGACTGCCTTTGTTGTTGAGAAGTGCTGCACTGAGATTTCTGTAGCATTTCCGCTTACCAGGGGTGATTCTGCAGCCTCCAGGCCTGTATTCCTCTGCAACTCCTGGTCCCCAATTCATAGGTATGAAAAGCAAAACCTAGGAGGTGAGTTGACACGCTGAGGGTCACAAGGTCAGCGAATGACAGGTTTTCTCATTTGGATTCACCCCAGACCCCCCCATTATGTCTCATGCTTTTGCACAAGATCATCTGACTCTGAAAGGGAAATATACTGGGGGTGGGGGTGGGAGTTCCTTTGCCCTTTACTCACCTGGAGACACAAGAGACTTGTTGGCCATCCCTTAATCCAATGGCTCCCACCTTCGTGGCCTCCTCTTAACTCTTTGTTGCGCATTTGGGGAAAAAGCATCTGTGGCACTGAATATGCTGTTTTATTTATCCATCCATATCTTTCAAGTCATTCTTTTTTTTTTTTCTTTGCTTTTTGGGTCACACCTGGCGTCGCTCAGGAGTTACTCCTGGCTCTGCACTCAGGAATTACTCCTGGCGGTGCTCTGGGTACCATATGGGATGCCGGGAATCGATCCCGGGCCAGCATAGGCCGGCCACGTGCAAGGCAAATGCCCTATCTGCTGGGCTATCGCTCCGGCCCCTCAAGTCATTCTTAAATCTGTAGGTTTGGGGGATTTTGAAAGAAATCAAGACATGTAGAGCGCCCTGGTTGTGCTCCTTTAGGGCAGCACTGGAAGGCAGAGGCTTTGGTGTGATGACCCAGAATTCGGACCTTCTTTAATCTTACTGCAGCCCTTTTCCCACCTTTGTGTGTTGGTCGGCCCAGGGTTGGAACCCATGGCAGCCCTTGACTACTGACAATGCTAATCAATGTATCCCATTAGCCTGGGGGGGGGGGGTGTAGGAGGAGGGAGAGAAGATCAGAGACAGAATCAAGGTACTAAGCGAGAATTCTGATTGTGATGATTAGGATTTATGATCTTTTAACATATAGAAACCAAACTCCTGTTTGAACAAAAACCTTTTTCGCGTCTTTGGTTTCATCTTAGAACTGTAGAAATTCTGGCGTGGTGTATTTTGGAAAACCTAATGATTTAAAGGTGGTGTGATTTCAGGGCTCTGTCTCCTCCTGTGTGAAAGCACAGGGAAGACCGCGTGCTCCGTGTTTGTGTGTGAGAGCTCCTGGCCGGGGTTAGAGGCCTCCTCTCCAAACTCAGAGTTGACTGCAGTGATTTTGGTCTCTTTGGGACCTTGAGCATTTTACAGTATTACACTAATGCAAGAATAGCCAAGACCCTCTAGGAGAAAGTGTTTGCCTCATCTTTCATGTAAGTCATCATTTATATTTTCAGAATTTAAATACAACTCTTTTTTGGGGGGGGGGGGGGTTCACACCTTGTGATGCTCAGGAGTTAATCCTGGCTCTGCACGCAGGAATTACTCCTGGTGGTACCGGGAACTGTATGGGATGCCGGAGATTGAACTTGGGCCAGCTGTGTACAAGGCAAACATCCTACCCATTGTTGTGGCACCAATAAAACTCTTTATAGTAGATATTTCAAAATAATTTCTAAAGAAAAAAATATAACAAAATGTAGGAGATTATGGCGGGAATAAAGGTGGTCCTCTCCTTAGTAGGAGTCGTCTGCTGGTCTCTCCGGGGTGCTGGGAAGGAACTCTGTGCTGGGTGTGGATGCTCACAGACCTAGTGGGTACACAGTTAAACTTACGTTCCAGTCCACTGCTGTTGCATTTGTGTTTGGAGTGGTACACTTCTGGGCAGTCGTGTCTGCGCCCTCCCCTTTCTCTCCTGACAGGGAGACGTGTGCCTCCTATACAGGCCACCATGGTTCTGAAGGGGTCTGACAGAATAAATAGGCTTTGTTTTGTGCTTAGTGGTCACCAGGGCAGTTATAAAAGTTGAAAGCAGGTAAAACTTAGTCTCCAAGCTTGACAGCTCTTCCCAGCTGTCAAGGGGAAGGGGAAAGTGCCCTTGAAATATAACCAAAATCAGCCCTGTCCTTAAGGTCCCCCAAATCCTTACCATAGCACAAACGAGTGATTCTGACTTTGTGTGGAGATTTTCCTCCCTGCCTGTGGGAGGAATGAGGTGTTCCTTGTCTCTGTAAGATCTGTCCCCCTATGAAGCCTGGGAGCACTTCTTAGCATGGTCTATTGATTATAAGTTCTGTCCACCTGTGAAGCCTGGGAGCACTTCTCAGCATGGTCTAATGATCATCTCAGCAACTCAAGAGTGAACTTGGTAGCTGCAATCTTCACCTGTCATTTCTTAGCTAGCGTCTGGTTTCAGGGTTCCTTCCTAGATCACAGGGAACTGCATTGGTCATAAGTAAATGTCACTGGGCCAACTAAAGTCTTCATATTTTCAGCCATTGCATTTCCATACAGATTTAGGGGAGAGTTTTTTGATCATCATATCCTTATTCTGAGAATCTTGTTTTGGCTAAACCATCCGGAGTCAACTGTGGTTGGTTGGTATTCATTATGGAATGGGTGCTGGGCAAGAGCCACCTGCCATCTTTTCCCTTTGTTTTGTTTTGTTTTGTTTTTTTTTGCCCAGACTGGGGCAATGGCCAATATTGTATATTCAACTGAAGCAGAGCCTTGGTTGTGCCATGACATTTTCAATATGGCTGATGGTTTAACCAAGCTGATGCCATGACATTTTCAGTATGGCTGATGGGTTAACCAAGCTCGTCAATAAAGTGAGGGTCATAGGGGTAGGGTCCTTGGAGAACCTCTGGGAAATTGATACCCCTGGAGGTCTGTGGACCTTGGCATGGAGGTGAGCCTTGAGGGAGCTCAGAGGCGCTGCCTCCCATTGTCTGAGAGTGGCTGCCTGCTTGCTGGTCTGGCTTTCTGCTCAACTCCAGAGTCTGTTAATGGGGACTATGTGTGTCATGCTTGCCTATGTATGTGCTGTGTCAGTGGTGTAGAACTGCTGACTGGCCAGACCTTTCTTCTTGTTCCTGAGTGAGAAGCCGCCTTATCAGTGTGTGGTCACCAGAGGAGTTTGGTCTTCCTCCCAGGTTGCATTTGGAGAGCGGAAAAATGGATCTTGAGATGATTTCTTTCCAGGCTGCAAACTAGCGAATCAGGTGGTAGTAATCAGGGATCAGAAATTGGTTTCCAGTCAGCAAGAGCAAGAGACAGAAGCCTCTGAACTGCTCTGCGCTGTACTTTCACGAACTCTGAACCCTTTCAAGAGTGGACGGGGCTGTTATATCTTCAAGCGTCTGAGAGCAGCCAGTTTCTGGAGGCTACAGAGACGCTTATTTGGCTGGGATTGAACTGAGCATGGACAGTTGGTTGCAACAGACTATGGGTGGCCCCCATACGCAGTCTGAGATGGTGGTGCTGAGCTTTCTGCTTCTCTCTGAAGTCTTTTTGGGATTTCTTGTGGAGAGCAGATGCTGCAGTCTCACCTGGTAAGGTGGACTCAAAGAGCACTCAGCACTGAAAGTGCTCGGTTCATGTGGCCCCTCAGCATGGTCTAATGATCGTCTCTGCAGCTGGGATCTTCACCTGTCATTTTTCTGCAAGTAGAACAGCTAATGTGGTGTTGACATGAGGGTACCGCCAGGTTGGACTTGCAGGGAACACAGTGAGACCGTGTGAAGGAAAGTCAGTGAAGATTCTCTGAAGACAACCTGCGAAACCTTTCTCTGACTCTGCCATGTGCCAGTCAGCAGCAGGTACTGCTGGAGTCACTCACTCCACACCACTGAGAGCCCCTGGAGATATTTCTTGAGAGAACAGTCCCTGAAAATACCCTCTTGAGGAGCTGCATCTGCGGTTTACTTGCTGTTTAAGGTCTCATCCTTTGGTGTTCTCTGAGTAGTTCTCCATTAGCGAGAGCTTGATGGAGATCTTGTAGGATCTTGTAGGATCTTGTCCATTCCTCATGGTCTGCTGGGCCAGAACAAGCTGTGTCCAGTTTGCTCTTCTGAGGATCCCTGATCCCTTCTGAACTGTGGATCTTCAGCCCTTACAGCATATTTCTCAAGAATTGAGAACACAAGCCCTCGGCTGCCTCTATTGCTGCTAGAGAGTCTTGGAGTGGGAAGAAGACTGGATGGTCCCTTGCTTCTCTTTGGATCATCTCATAATTGGGAATATCCTGACCTTCTCTCTATCTGGAACCTGTGAATTCACCATAGACCTCCTAGCTTCTGGCATGGTTTACCCTCCCCAGGTGGACCTCCCCCTCTAGCCGTGCTGGCCACAGCACAACTTCTGTCACCCGAAATGTCACCTGGGCTTATATATCTTATATATATATATACACACACACACACATACACACATATATATATATATATATACACATATATGTATACATATATGTATTTATCGAGCAAATCGATGAACAACAGGAAGACAAGTGATACAACTGATACAGGTCATATGTATATGAATACATACATATATATGAGATATATCTATACATATCATATATATGAGAGATATTCATATACATTGATATATATGAGAGGTATATTCATATATATGATATATATCTATCTAATATATATATCTATAGATATATAGATATATTCGTGGGCAGGTTACTTTTTAATTTAGTTTGATTTTTCAGTCCATCTTCTAAGTGTATTAATCAAATAATTCTCCCCCCCAGCAACCAGGCTGATCGGGCAATGTTTTTGCCTCAGTATTTGCCTTCACAGTTCAAAGCTGATGCTTATGTAACATACCACGTTTTGTGTTTCCTGCCTCATTCTACCTCGTCCCTACCCCAGTTTCAAATTGATCCTTTTGATTTTTTCCTTCCCCTGGGAAGGTGAGGAGTTTGCCTTTTTCCACACCTTCTCATCGTGTACTTTCTGCTCACATTGTGATAACTTTTTTTCTGTCTCACAGGATATTTTGTTTTATTCTGGAGCTGTTTTGTATTTACTTAGTGTTTATTGTACTTATCACTGTTCCCCAGCATTGCTTCCAAACTAACATAAGTCTGAAATTCTCCTTTCAGAAATTATGTTTCTTCTGTCATTTTTAAGCTCCTGGAAACAATTTTTAATGTCTTTTAGTCCACGTTGGACTTGGTTGCCCTCTGTTTCTTTGCTCCATTATCATCCCATCTTTCTTCTCCTTAATCTGTGGATGCTTTTAATATTTCTGTTGTATATTATAACTTTGCTAGTTTCTCTTAAAATTTAATAGTTCCGAACAGTGAGGTACTTGTGGAGCTTTCTGAGATGTGATTTTAAATTGTGCTCGGTTTGCTGTCGGTGGCAGTAGTCTGTGGATAGGCTTCTAAACTGGAGGGTGTTGGTTCCTTCCCTTCTGAAATATGAAGGCTGGGGGCTGGAACAATAGTACAACTCAGAGGGCGTTCATTTGCCTTGTATGTGGCCAACCTGGGTCATTCTCCAACATCCCATATTGTCCCCAGAACACCGCCAGGAGTAAACCCTGAGCATCTCTGGGTGTGACCAAAAATATATAAATAAATGCAATAAAATAAGAAGTAAAAATGTTCACTGGAAGTGGAACTAGGAATTCAAAATCCAATAGGAAGACTGAAAAGTGCAGTTGACACCTCACAATTTAGAACACATGTGGACTAGGGAGAAAGAGCTTAGAGAACCAGTCCAGGAACCTGACATCCAAAGAGAAGACATTTTAGGGTGTTCTTTTTCTTTTTTCCTTCCCTTCCTTCCTTCCTTCCTTCCTTCCTTCCTTCCTTCCTTCCTTCCTTCCTTCCTTCCTTCCTTCCTTCCTTCCTTCCTTCCTTCCTTCCTTCCTTCCTTCCTTCCTTCCTTCCTTCCTTCCTTCCTTCCTTCCTTCCTTCCTCCTTCCTTCCTCCTTCCTTCCTTCCTTCCTTCCTTCCTTCCTTCCTTCCTCCTTCCTTCCTCCCTTCCTTCCTTCCTTCCTTCCTCCCTCCCTCCCTCCTTCCTTCCTTCCTTCCTTCCTTGTCTTTTGGGGTCATACCCAGTGTTTTACCAGACGTTCTCTGTCTCTGCCCAGGAGTCACCCCGACAGTGTTTTGGGGACCCTGTGTGGTGCTGAGGATTCAAACAAGGGTTGGTGGCCTGCACGGCAAGTAACTTAACCTCTTGTACTATTTCTCCAGCCCTAGAACACATTTTAAAGAAGAGAAAAGAGAAAAATGGGAGGAAGGAAATTAAAGAATTCATTCCAAAAAACATGCTAATCACATAGAACCTAAGGGTCACTGACACGCTCAGTGATGCTCCATCAGCCCTCGACAAGCAACATCCTTGCCTGATTTCTGAGCAGAGAACAGACGCTTTCTCCAGGGCAGGCCAGGCGGCCATATCCTGGCCTGGGCTGTGAGCAGGGGTCACTCCATGTTTGGGCCGACCCTCTCAAGACTGCCAATATCTTTTTGGGTGACAGAGTTCAAAATATTCACAGAACATGTGCCCAGAGTGTGTTGGTACTTCTCCTCCATGTGAGCAGCACCTGTGTGGGTTGAAAGCTTGTCTTTCTCCTGGTGGGAGTGAGCCCCCGGCCCCAGGATGGACACATGCACATGTAGCCATGTCTTGGTGGTTGTCCTGCACCTGAGCATGGTGCCGTGTGGGCTTTCTAATGTCCTGCTTGCTTGGACATTGTCTTATATTCTGCTGCTGTTTCTACAGCTTTCAGTTCTTCTCATGTTTGCTGAGAGCTGAGTATGGCATCCTTGACTAACCACACCCCGCCCCTGTGTGGGTCACTGAGTCTCTCCAGACGCTTTCTTTCCCCTGTGGTGTGGGCCTGTGTGTGTGTATTGATGTGCAGATATCTTCAGGTGTGTGGGTGCAGGTATATAAAGTAACTAGCAGTGGCATGAGTTCTGCTTCCTTTCTGGAGTTTGCATTGCTCTCACTTAAAAATGAGACTTTACTTTGTCTTTATTATCTAATAGTTTCATGCCTCTGACTTCAACATACAGTCTCTCTCTTCTTGGTGTTCTTGCTCTGACAGTTTGGGTTGTATGTGTGCATGCCTGGACCACCAAACTAGGCTGGCCTTGGCTCTCACACAGGCCATTGGTTGGTGGGAAGAATGGATGGAGGGGACCAGCCACATCCCCACCTGGTGATGAATCTCCCTGCTCCACCTCCAGCCTGGTACCCTGCCTGGGTTCACAGTGAGTAGGAGAACTTTAAGGTTCTGGAAATGTTGGTGTTATGGAGTGTCCTTGCCTGTTTGAGCGTAAGTGGCCTGAGGATAGGACAGGGTGTTAGAGGGAGAGGGAATTTTGGGGATTACTGTGAGATAGGATCCAGCATAGGGGGCTTCAAGTGGGGCTTGGTGGTGTCTCTGAGTCTTGTGGGGTTGTCAGCATTAGGCCTGGGGTTCCTGCGTTATGCACAGATGAGGCATTGAGCTGTCTTCCTCCAGAGGGCTGTTCTTTTAATTGAGGGGTGAGTGGGAGGCAGTGGGACTCTGTTCTTGGTACATAGAGTGCGAAGAGAGAGTGCTCATTGGTTTTTGGGGGCTTTGTCAAAGCCTTGCTGGAATGGCTGCCTGATTTTCTCTATTAGAGCCAGGGGCTGTGTCCAGTGGTGCCCAGGACTTGAGGGGTCATAGTGGGTCTACTTTTCCCAGAGGCTGTGGGTTGGGTGAAATTACTGGCCTAGTCTCCCCTGCTCCGTGGGGAGCTCCCTGCATGGACCTGGCACAAGGTGTCGATGACAGTAGTTGGTGCAGTTGCTGGGTGTGGATGTGGGGGGTTTGGGGTGGCTCTTGTCCTCGCCAGCCCTCGGATGTGAAGGTCCCAGGCCTCGAGCTCCATGCTCTGTCCTTCTGGTTCTGAAGCACCCCTTCCCAGCCAGGTCTCTGGGGTGCTGGCTGTGGGACATGTTATGTAAGCATTCTCGTCTAATGTGTAACAAGAAAGAACTGCCCCAAACCAACCTGTCCTTATCTCCTAGCCTGCTGGTGGGCAGTTGGGTGTGGGAGCTACTGGCTAAACAGTGGATCGGGGAAGAGTGGATCTTCCTGCTGAGAAGCTAATAGGAAAGGCCTGTGTGCACGTCCTTGCAGCCTGACTTCCTGTGGAATAAACAGCCTTGGGAAGTCACCTCTGGTCATATTGCATCTGGATGGGTGTGCTTTGGGGAGCCAGGTCAGTGGTGAGGTTCAGGGAGCAGCCACCCGGCTAGCGGAATGGCCTGGCCCTCTCTGTTTGGTACAACCCATCACCTGTTTCCTGTGACCAGCTGCCATCTGGGGTAGGCTGATGGCAGAAGTCCCTGCTGGGATGGCCATCGTGTGGTCTTGTTGGCAGAGCACAGGGAGTCGTGTCCAGTTGGCCATGCTGGACTGCCAGAGGACAGGCTCCCAGTGGAGTGGGGAAGGTGACCGCCCCCTTTCTCTGGCAAATGCCAAAGGCAGTTGACTGCTGGCAGAGAAGGCCAGTATGGAGACCCAAAGTACTGAGCCTCAGAGATTCTGGCTAGGGCTGCTGGCCGTGGAATTGCTGGTCTTGCTTCTTTGTTCTGTGTCTGAGTGTCTCTCAGACACTGTCTGGGTCTAGGACTGTGGCAGAAGAGTGTGAGCATGTTGAATTTTTCCTGTTCCTATCACTACAGCACCAAGCTACTGCACACCCACAGATACATAGGTCATATGTGGGGTCTAGGCATGTCTTAACTGTGGTGTGGGGTGTTAGGATGTGTGCTGACTGCAGTGACATGGGGAGGTGGGGTACTTCCTAATAGGGTGAAGTCTTGTGGACTTCAGAGTGTTTGGAACCACTGGCCTTTTCATTATAGTTTTCAGGAGGAAGGCACATTTCAGGCTGGAGAATGAAAGTCAAAGTTATTTTCAGTTAATTTTTTTTTTTAATAATTGCTCTCACTACTCAAGTGCTTTAAGCCGTCACTTAAGTATTTGCTCAAAACTGGGTTTCAGAACACCCTGAGAAACACTGGATCTTGTGAATTCTGGGCTGTGCTGACATTTCTGCTCCAGTGTTAAGTCATCTGTGCTCAACTCTTGAGGTCCTACAGTACCTGTGGGGGTTGCATTTGTGATTTGATAGGGTGTCTGGGGAAGGTGCATGCCTGAAGGTGGGGCTCCCTTCCAGAGGGGAGTGTTCTACGCTGCAGATGCCTGATGGGGGCCTGTAGAGGAAGAAGCACCTCTTCAGGTCCAGGGCTCCTGAACCCCTGCTTCTCTCGCCTTGTCAGCGTGCATCTGAGGCCTTGCTTCCTTCTGTAAAACCGACTTTCTGGCTGTGAGCCCTAGAATCCCACATTTTGGGAAGTGGCCAGGTACACTTAAGAAGTAATGCTTTGTTCAAAAGTCACTCAGCTCAGGCTGGGCTGTATGCTGGGCTGTGTAACAACCTGGACTTCTGGTTGTTGGGTTGGAAACTTGGCAGGGGCTTCGTGCCAGCACCGTTGCCTAACTGGAAGGTCAAGGGCAGGACGAATAGTGCCTTAGGGTAGTCTGAGCCCTGCAGACCATGGAGACTGGAAGAGTGTAGGGAAAGAGGTTGTTGCATGGCCCTTCTTGTTCTGTCTTTTTCATCAGCCTTAAAAGCCTTGACTCAGTGCCAGGGCTTAGCCAGTCCCACCCAGGGAGAGACACAAACTGGCCTAGCAATTGGCATGGCCATGCACGAAGAGCAGAATTGAGGGTGCTGTACCGTATTTACTCTTGTTTGAAGAATTGACTGGTTGGCGATCACCCATGAGCCCCAACCCACCTCACACCCTACAAGTCCCTGAATCTATTCCATGAAGCTGATTCAGCTTTATTCAGGAAAGAAAACATTCTCCTGTCTTCTTCCCACGTGGAGTGGACTTTGGTCATTCTAAGGCTGGTAGAGGTTAAGTGAAAAGGCCAGGGGAAAACAGTGAGTAGAGACTCAGATTGGAGGCCTAATGGATATCAAGTGATTTGGTTTGACTCAGCACAAAGTAAATTATTTTATAAACATGCTTCTTACTTTCAGATTTCTTCCTGAAGGGAGTTCAAAAAATTTTAGTACTGACACAAGTTAAATATGTCTGAAGCAGCTCTTGTTTTTGGCCACACCTGGTGATGCTTAGGGTTACTCCTAGCTCTGAATTCAGGAATCATTATGGTGGGGTACCATATGGGATGGCGGGAATCCAACCTGGGTTGACTGTGCATATGGCAAGCACCCTACCCACTAGCACTTCTTTTAAGAAAATATATATTTAAAATTCAATAAAAAAACTAGTTTAAAAAAGATATTGATAGTTGAGGTTTGGGCATATAGTTCAACACCAGAACCACCACAAGTGTCCACTTCCCTCCTCTAGTGTTCCTATATTCAACCCACCTCCAACCTCTCTCTATCCCCAACTTGTCTACTTGACAGACACATTACAATGTTCCACTGGTTGCAACTTAGATTGTTTTCAGTGTTCTCAGAACCTGAAGATCTACATAGCCTGGTTTTGCATGGTCGTAATACTTACATTTGCCACCTTAAAAATGGGGCAGATACTTAAATATGTTCACATGAAAAAATGAACTGCATTATTTGTAAGTAGAATGACCTAAAATTCCATTTGGTTTTTAGGAAAAAGGCTATTAGAAAAATTCACTAGAAGATGGATGTTTTGTTACACTTGGCCAGTCCCTCTCAGGACAGCAGATCCTCAGTTACTTCTGCATTGTATAACCTTTCAGAAAGTTCCATCATGCACCAGAAGAGTGGAGTGGCTCCAGTCTCGTTTTTTTGTGGGGAAGTAGTTCTGCCACCCCTTGCCTTAGAGGGTAGTGTCCTCCTGATGGAGTCGAGGCAGCCAGGATTCCACATGAGAGGCTCTGTTCAAGGTCATACTTGGTTGTGCTTGGGGGATTATATAGAGTATCAGGAATGGAGCCTAGGTCAGCTGCATATAAGGCAAGTACTTTACCTAATACTGTGCTCTCTGGCCCCAATTTGTTTCTCTTCTTTTAGCTGAAGGATCTGCTAATTCCCCTGAGCTGAAGAAGAGCTGAGACAGAAACTTGCTCTTCCCTTTGGTTGGTGTTAGAAGTAGGAGTGTTCTGTACTCGTTCTGCTTGATTTATGGCTCTGGCATGAGATTGCTCGTGCTGGAAGGTGTATGTCACCGTGACCTGCATTGGCTGAGCCATTTGTCTCCAGTGCCCTGAGTGTGAAGTGGGGAGAAGCTCCACATCCCCAAGCCCGAGGCTGATGTACCTAGTGTGTCTTGATGTGTGTCAAGTATGTGGGGCGCTGACCCTGTGCTGTGTTCACTGCTCATGTTGTCAAGGCGCAAAAAATTTGTGTCCTCAGGTCCTAGTAACTGGTGGGTACATTAAAATGCTGAAAATCATAGTAGAGTCAGCATGAGGAGTGCCCACCTACTAGCACACGGTTCCTGCCCTGAAACCCGTGGCCTCTCAAGAACAGGGGACTTTGGGGGCGGAGCGATAGCCCAGCGGGTCGGGTTGATCCCCGGCATCCCATATGGTCCCCCGAGCACCGCCAGGGAGTAATTCCTGAGTGCAGAGCCAGGAGTAACCAGGAGTAACCCCTGAGCATTGCCGGGTGTGACCTCCCCAAAAAAAAAAAAAAAAAGAACAGGGGACTTTGTAAGCTAATGAGTCACAGAGCACTCAGAACCTAGAGGGCTACGGGGTAGAAACTGAGATTTGCGGTGGCAGGGAGATGGAACCAAAGGGTGCTTTGTACCTTACATCCAAGAGAGGTGTATGAGAAGGGGTGTGTGGCTATCATTCACTTCCTCCTGGTAGGCCAGACTCTGCCTCATTGCCTTCACGGGGTGAGATGCCCAGCACAAGCATTATTGCACTGAGCCCACTGACCAGGACTGATGGTATAAGGCAGACCCCCAACACAGCATTGATGGGCTGAGTCCACTGGCCAGCACTGATGGTGTGGAAGGACAGACCCCACCTCCCAGCACAGCATTGATGGTCTGAGCCCACTGGACAGACCCCTCCCCCCCACCAGCACAGTGCTGATAGGCTAGCCCACTGGCCAGCACTGATGTTGTGGAAGGACAGACCCCCCCCCCACACACACACACTCACACACACAAGCACAGTACTGATGGACTGAGCCCACTGGCCAGGACTGACAGTGTAGGGCAGACTAGGAGAGTGTGATACTCTGGCCGTGCTTTTGCTGTTTTCACTCACACTAGATGTGTGGGATTTTCCCCTTCTGATACCAAGTAGATGACCTATAATTCCACTCAGTTCTCACCTACACCCAGGAGAGAGTGTCAGAATAGACCAGTTTAAGGAGTGCCATGCCAGAGAAATAATATAATGAGTGGGCAGGGTGCTTGCTTTGCAGGAAGCCAGTCTAGGTTCAGTTCTTGGCATCCCATACAGTCCCCTGAGCGCCACTGGGTGTGTCTCCCAAAACAAAATTTTATAAAAAGATTTTTTAAAGTGAAAAGAGCCCAAGGCTGCTTCCGTTTCAGGTGCAAAAAGTAGAAAAGGAGGGTTTCTGTCATGCCCTTCTCTGGCCTAGGGAACTGCCAGGAATGGTTCCCAGAACTCATAAGATTATTTTCATGACATGTCTCTCAGTTCCTTATAAAGGCACAGCTCAGGAGCTTCCTAAGGAAGGACTGCATGGAACGAGATGTCGGGGCAGGGAGGGTCCCTCCAACATGGAGCCTTTGTATGCTTTCCCGGTGTGCCAGCACCTCTGAGGGTTTCCAGAATGTGAAATCTTGTCCGTCACTAGTGAGGAGATTATGAGGGAAGAAGAGTCTGAAAACTTCATTATCTAGGCATGCTCAATTAGTTCGTTGATGATGTGATTAGCAGAATCTCTGGCCCACTCCATTCCTGGGACTTAAGCATGGTTGGTGGGTTCCCACCCCACAGCCCTCCAGGGTCCTGAGTGATTTGGGATTTGTTAGCTTACAAAAGGCCCTGTTCGTGAGAAACCAAGTGTTTCAGGTAGAAACTGAGTGCCAGGCACCCTGGACAGAGACCAGATACATTTTTTTTTTCATTTTATCCTATGAATAAAGCTGGGGCCCGAGTACAGCAGGTGCGTTGCTTGCCTTGCACACACAGCCAAACCTTGTTCAATCCCCAGCACCACATATGGTCCCTTGAGCACTGCCAGGAGTGATACCTGAGCACAGTCAGGAGTAAGCCCTGAGCACCACCAAATGTGGCCCCACCAAATTAAAAAAAAAGCAGGCAACCTATCCAGAGGTCATAGTGAGCTGTGGGGAGGAAGTGGTGAGTGGAGGCAGAGGAGCTGAGGAACACATGCTCTTGTGCAGAGAGAAGCAGGCAGGTTTGGCTGACATGAAAGGCGCTTCCTCCTTAGATCTCATCACAAGTGTTGCTTTCCTTGCGGGTGAGAGGTCGTGGACTTTGGCCAAATATTTGGCATCAGAAATTGTGGTAAATGATAAAATTCTAACAAGATTTAGATGAACTGTAGTAGCTTTCAGAAAGACCGTCAGAGAGTGGTGTGTTGACTGATAGTAGTTAAGTCTTAAATAGGAGGAGAGCTGATGAATAAAACCCTGGGTGGGCCTGCATGGCATAGTCGTGGCCTTCCTTGCTGTGCTCTCCAGGACGTCCCTCAGGAGCCATCATTAGAACAGTAAGTGCTTTGAGCAGTGTTGGGCTTCATCGTAACTTCTTAAGAGTTACCAGGTCTGATTCCAGCTAACTGGGAGGCTCATTGCTTATCTGACTGACTTGCTTATAGTCCAAGGGGAAAAGGTCCCCATACAGGCAGAAGGTCTTGCTCTTTTTGGCCATTGACAGATGGCTAGCTCCAATCTTAAAGAAGTTAACTGTTGTGTAGAGTTGTTTCCTCTGGGGATTGTTCTACACAGCTGAGGGTGCTGTCTGGACACCTGAGAAAGATTCATAAAGCATGTGAGTGCTTTCCCCCACCCCCTTCCTAATTGACAAAAGCAGTGTGTGGTCCTCCATGGCACACGTGATGTCTCATTCTATAGTTGTGCCTTGACCAAGATTGATCACACTCTGGCACCTTATGTCTCTTGTTCTGGGGGGTGAGAGAATGAGTTTAGAGACCAGATTCTAGATAGTTCTGCAGTAGATTGTGGTAGGATTGGGAGCATAGCAAATACAGCTTTTAGCCTCTCTCAGGTCAAGACTTTGGACTGCTTGCAAGCTGTCACATGCGTACTTTCTGCTCCTACTTCCTGCTTCTGGACTGTACTAGGCTTCCCAGACTCCCACTGGGGTGTTTTCCCCTGCATTTAAAATACAGATTTGACTGCCTGGACTGTGCTGAGAAGTGGGGAAGTAATTGGACCACAGGAAGACAGACACGGGCAGTGCTTACCTGAAAGTATCTGTGCACCTGGCGCAGTCCGAGTGCAGGAGCAGGGCTGGGCTGTGTGGTCAGTGTGCTTTGCTGAGTGGGGACAGGAGCACACCGAGCCCCCTTGTGAGGGAGTGTCAGAGGGCCTGGCAGAGGCTGTGTTGAAGTCAGCTGCAGGACTTGGATTCTGGAGGGAAGAGGAAAGCAGATTTAGGGCCACAGATCTGGGGCTGTTGGGAGGCTGTAGGTGCCTTTCTTGGGTCTTGAGCTTCTGTATCTCACTGCACTCCTGAGAGTGACTGAGGGTGCAGCAGGGCCTGGGTCAGAATGATTGGAAGAAGAAAGCTGTTATTAATGGCCTGATATTGGGAGTAGGAGTGGACAGCCACGGCTTGGTTCCTTCCAGAAGCTCTTTACCATTGAACATAGTTCTGGTGGATTGGTTGTACCGGGAGGGAAGGGTGGAGAAAGGGGGGATGGGGAAGGCCTCTGGGTTCTTCTGTCTAGAGTTGGTAGGTAGCGGTTGAGTGTTCCCAAAGAGTGAGTGCGGGGGAGGGGGGGCTGCTTTTCACGCCTGCACATTAATCCAGTGACCTGGAGTGACCTATGTCTGTGTGTGCACACGAATGCGTTCCCAGGTCTCCTGCAGTGTAAGCGAAAAGGTTCCTTGCCCAAGACTGAAATTTGGGAGATGCTGCCGCTGTGTCTGGTGTCACCCATTCAACTGCCTAGAAGACCCCTGATGCCCCCAAATCTCAGGGACTCCCAGTCTTCAACTTTCAAACATCTAATTGTTCAGAAAATAGTAGTTCATTTCTTTCTCTCTGCTTTACCCCTGTGTGCTGTTTCCCCTGGTAACTGGTAAAGTCGAGTGCAGTGTGTGTATGTTGCAAACACCCCATTTCATTAATCATCAGTGCTTTAATGCAGGTGCTGTGTTTCCTCCTAGGGCTTTCTGCTCTTCTTTTGAGTTGGCGTGGATGCTCTTATTCTATGAAAAAATTGGTTTTCTGTCATGATGCCCAGGTTTCTGTCTTTAGGACTTCTCCCTTTGCCAGAGCTTGAATACCGTTCTTTCCTCTTTTCTCTTGGTATGTTTTGTGAAGTTTAAGTCATTAATCTCTCAGGTTGGCATAAGCTGAGCTTTGAGGTACCCTGTATCTTTTGTGGTATCTTGAGTTTTATTTTCATTTCCAGGTTGTCATTTTCCAACCAGGTTCTCTTGTGCCGTGTAACTGTTCCAGTCCTGCAGATCAGACTAGACTGATCACCTCTGGGCTTCTGGTCATTTTCTCGGAGGGCCTGTGCTTGTGCTCTACTGGAAGCGATGTGGCATCCAGGCAGGGTGACGATGTTCTGCTTAGAAAGTCTTGTTCCTGCCTTTTTGTGTTTTCTCACTAGAAGTTTATTTATTTATTTTTTTAAGGATCTGGTATATATTTCTTAATTAGGTTTTTTTTTTAACATTTTATTATACCACCGTGAGATATACAGTTACAACGTTGTTCACGTTTGGAGGCTTCGGTCACACAGTGTTCCAGCACCCCACCCTCCACCAGTGCCCATCTCCCACCACCCATATCCCCAATTCCCTCCCCCTGAGAATAGCTTTTTAACATTGAGCTTCTAACTGTCATGGTGTGTGAAAGGCTAAGACACGTGGGTTAGCCTGGGAGTGAGACCTAGTTACATGTGACCATGAATTTTGACCGTTTTTTATCTGTAAATAGTGCTGCCTTTTATCTCTCTCTGGTCCGCAGTTACACCTCATTTCTGTTCTTATCGTACCACATTGTCTAAGACAGTTATGGCTAATTCTTTAATTTGGGCATCTGGGCCCTAGTTTAATTGGGAGATTATTGGTGCTTCTTCATTTTAGAGGCCTGCTGAAAGTTGCCTTTTTATCTGCATAAGAGTTCTTTTATTACAAGGCAACCTCAAATCTTCAGTTACAGGCTGCAAGGATTTCCTCCCTCTCTGTCCTTTATTATTGTAATTTGAGGCTCTTTTCTTTTGAGTTTTGCTTTTTTCCTCTTTAAAAAAAGTGCTTAAATGTGCTCCATACTTACATGGTGTAAAGAACAAACGTAAAAAGATCTTTGCAAATGCATGTTGAAAGTTCTCCATTCTCTTTTCTTATCATATCAGTGCCATTTATCAAAAAGAATCAAAAGCTGTTGGGGAAGATCCAAACACTGATTCATGTTTGAGGACCTGGATTCCTGGCCCTGCCCAAGGTAAATAGATAAATAAACAAAAAACAAGCATTCATTGATTTGCTTCCGGCTCTTTCATTTGTTAGCTCTGTTACCAGGACAGGTTCTTGCAGTTTCCTGGCCTTGGTTTCTTCATCTGAGAACTGAGATAATGATTCTTTCTCAAAGGATTGATTATATGCAAGTGTGCTTAATTAGGAGATACTGACATTTGAGTTTTTTATTATTCATCTCACATGCGGTTACTTCATGAATTAATCTTTAAAAGTGGCCTTTGTCTTACTTGGGATTATTTGGAGAAAGAGGCTAGGTGTTTGTGAATCCTGTGTGTCAGATACTGGAGGCTTAGTGATCCACATACAGTCTTGTATTATAATTATTATTGATTATAGTGCATTGTGCTGCTATGGAAAGGCTAACATTTCTCTTCCTTCTCCTCCTCC
Organism: Cryptotis parvus; assembly: GCA_021461705.1. Lineage (NCBI taxonomy): Eukaryota > Metazoa > Chordata > Mammalia > Eulipotyphla > Soricidae > Cryptotis > Cryptotis parvus. The sequence goes on along the minus strand of JAJIBD010005885.1, from coordinate 52,749 downwards.
TCCTCTTCCTTCATCTTCTCCTACTCCTCCTTCCCCTTCTTCTCCTTCTCTTCCTCCTCCTCCTCCTCCTCCCATTCTCTCTCTCTCCCTTCTCTTGTACTTTGTGGCTTGCAATACATACACTTAGGGTTTATAATGTATATCCCTTTGACTATGTTCAATGCTCAGTTCTGGTCTGGTGTTACCATTTCCAGCATCCAACAATAATTAGGCTAACATTCTTATCTGAAGAACCAACATTAGCTTCAGTACCTCAACACACCCATGCCATTTTAGGTCCATTTGCTTTATCAGCTCCTATGTGAGGAGAGTAATTCTCTCTCAATACTCCATGACTGAGAGTCTGATCTTGTCAGTAAATTCTTGTCAGTAAATTTTGTTTGCAACATTGGCTTTAATTTTTAAACTCTTAAGCTTGTTGAGAGTTGAAATTATTTTGTTTAATCTTTTTGTTTAGGAACCTAATATTTTTCTCTGGCTGTTCTGCATCACTCATCTTCATTTGTGGAGGGCTCTGGTGTGTGTAGCTGTGGTGATTGTGTCTGAGGGGGCATGTATTCTCCCTGTCCTCCTTTGACAGGGTTCCAGTTTTGGAGAGAGTTCTGCCTCATTCTGGAAGGTCATTCCTTGGTCACTGTGCATTTTCAGTTTGTGTGGCCTGGTCACTCCACTTTGGATCTCTCTCTCTCTCTCTCTCTCTCTCTCTCTCTCTCTCTCTCTCTCTCTCTCTCTCTCTCTCTCTCTCTCTCCCTCCCCACATTTGTGGCTCTGGGGAACCCCACAATGAGAACTCTGTGGGTTTAGGTTCAGATGTATCTTGACGTTGTGACTTAGGTGAGGCCTGGACCATTTAGACATTTTGGTTCTGTTTTGGTTAAGTTCAGATGTTCTGGGCAGCTTCTGTCATGGCAGACAGTCCAAAGGCCCTTTATAGACTGGGAACTCTTGCTCTGGGTGACTTGTGCCACCTGAGAGAGATCTTCCTGTGTTGGGGCCAGATGTTGGTTGCTGAACTGTGAATACGTGGATTCTCTGTGTTTGGTGACTTGACTGTCTGATGTTGGCATTTTGATGGGCATATTCTAGGTTTATCTTTTTCCAGAGCTTTTTTTTTCCCCTTCATTTTCTGTTGTCTGGAAAGAATATAAGAATATGGCTTTGGGCGATAGTGATTCTGTCTGAAGGTACATCCAGTAATAGTGAAGTGTGGTTTCAGCTGTAATGATCAGGCCTACTCTAAGCTGTCTGGAGGTTCTGGGAGTGAATTCTAAGTTTTGTAATCATTTCTTCAGACTTTAATTCTGTTTCATTCATATGTTATTCAATTTCTTTTTGTGTGTCTCTTCCTGCTTTGTGAAAGAAAGTGCAGTAGTCCTAATACCTAATCCAATCCTAATATTGGATTTCATCTTCTAATTAAAAACATTATGTCCCATTTTGAGAAGGTATAGGCCTCATCTCTTGCTAATAGATTGAGATTTTTCGTCTTGGAAGTTGAGACTTGTTGAGTGTCTAAATATCTGTTGCTGTTATTACTATAAATATTTAGTGTAAGAAAGTGAGAGATTGAAAACTTCATATTATTAGCTCAGGAATTTTAGAAGATATTGAAGACACTAGACAGAAATCAAGAAGCCTTTGAGAAATATAGTGGAGGTAATGCATAACTTTTGAACCCATTTCCTATATATCTCATACATCTTAAGTAGTATCTTGTAAAACTCCATGAAGAGCACTGAATTACAGGGGTCGGTGCTGAGGACTCTCCATTTGCTCTGCGGATACCCTGCACTCACCCCTCCATAAGCTTTATGTTCTAGGCATTTAAGGTATCATCATGGGGTCTTTGGGCACAATAAACAATGAGTTGAAGCTGTTTGCCTTATTCAGTAGATTATTATTTGAGATCATTTCTTTGTTCTGTCAACTATGAAGTTCAACATCACTTCCCCAAATATTGGCAGAAATGGTGAAGACCAGTTTGGCAGGCAACTATATGCCATTTTCATTACAGATTATTGTAGCCATTATATGTGTGTGTGTGTGTGTGTGTGTGTGTGTGTGTGTGTGTAACATGTATACATATATAAATCCTGCCACCTGCCCCTTGAGGTGTATCAGGTGTGACTGCGGTACCTGGCTGCGTTGGCAGGTGGTAGACAGGAGACAGGCCTTTCTACCCCCGGGGCTTTGCCCTGTGGGCCCTGGATGGTTGATGGTCTAACATAGAAAAAGACTGGGCCCCCTGGGATGAATCCAGGCCATGGCAGAGCCTGGTGTATTCAATATGCCAAAAACAGTAATAGTAATGGACCTCATTCCCAATGAATGGAGATGTTACTGGCGCCTACTCGAGCAAATCGATGAACAATGGGAAGACAAGTGACAAGTGACATATTAACATATATATGTGTATAGATATACATATATATGCTTATATATACGTATATATTACATATATATGTTTATGTATATATGTATATATATCCACCTCCCAAGCATATATTATAAATTTGAAGGAGGTGTATGAGATTTTTTATTTGCAAGTGGTTCAAGCGACATTCAAATTAGAACTGAGGAAAGTTATATTCTCTGGAGAGGAGCTGTAAAGTGAAACCACAGTATATGGCATGGGTATTACTCTCAGACTCTCGTACCATTCTCATTCTCTGGTCTAGTGTCATTTCAAAGGCCTTCATGCTTATTTTCTTTTTTTGAAACTAGAATTTAGAAATGTTTTACTTGCCTAATTGTATACTTCTCAGGCACAATTATTCAGAAGTGGGGGGGTAGACTCCCTTCATGCCTTTGCATATATGGGTGAAATTCAGCCTTGAGCTAGTGAATTATCATGTATCTTGTGTTGAACTCAAACAAACGGAGTTATTCTATCAACAGATAGGGCTTATTTAGAATCAAAAACAAGAGATGGCTAGATTGAATAGTGTTTTTATGCAAGACCTGCTTGCACCTGTATCCGATGCTAACCAACCCCTAAATAACCCTGAGGGACCTCTGTCGCAGTTCACCAGAAACATGAGAAAGCCTGAGAAATGGCACTCTGCTCTGGGGTCAGAGCATGAGTTATAAACTGGGCTTTCCAAAATGCCAGGGCACTTGCGTTCTGATGGGGCGGTGCAGCCAGCTGTTTAGATCTTCAGGCAGTGACCTGGGCATAAGGCAGGCTCTTCCCTTTGCTCCCTCACTCGCAGTGGATATTTGTCCTTGGAATCAGTGGGTATGTCAGCTAGAGCTACTTTTTTTTGTGTACTTTTTTCTTGTTCTCACCTTTGAGGTGTTTTTAAAAACAACCTCCTTGAAGAGATGTTCCGACCTGTGTTAAAAGTATTATGCCAGGTGCAGAGCCCATGACCTCGATTTGTGTGCATGTCGTGTGGTCAGTTATGGTCTTTCTGTCTTCACAGCTTTGGAGCTGGTCATGATGCTGAGCCGGAGGAGGGAGCCGTGGGAGCTGGTGACCCTGTGATTGGTGGCCTCCTGTTTAACCTGGGTCCCCCACCAAACCCAGTGACTCTCTCTCAGACTGAGCACCTGGCAGGTAAGTTCCCTTTAATTTTTAATCATGGGTGGTGCTTTTCTGCCGGGACACTTATCTGTTTGGTTTTGATTGAGGTGAGGTCAGTAACTTTGAGTCCCTGAAGACAGAAGCCTTTATGCGAATGTGTCTTCAAGGAGGCCCCTGCTTCCTCCTTGCATTTGCATGTTGGGCTGAATTGTGTAGGACGGGGCAGGGCCTGGGCTTGCTGGGACGCTGCATATGGTTTATGCAGACTGTCCCTACCTCTGAAGTATGTTTCCTGGAAAGTGGAGTGACTGCACCCACTGGGGAATGGCATAGTGAGCTGTTTATTTATAGAGACGGGGCAGAGCAGAAGGTTGTGGCTCTTGACCTGGGTGGTGTTTTCTCACTGGGTGTGTCAGTGTGTCCCCACCTGCAACACTAAGATTGAGGCACTCCTAAGAAATAAAGGTTGGGAGCTGGAACAATAATAGTATAGCTAAGACGGCATTTGCCTTGGAAATGGCTGACTTGTGTTTGATCCCCAGCATCCCATATGGTCCCCTTAGCACTGCCAGGAGCAATTCCTGAATGCAGAGCCAGGAGTAACCCCTAAGAATAGCCAGGTGTAACCCAAAAAAGAAAAAGAGGAGAAGGAGGAGGAGGAGGAGGAGGAGGAGGAGGAGGAGGAGGAGGAGGAGGATGGAAAAATCTGTCAAGTTCTTTTCAAGTTTTCAAATTTCTTTTTTTGTTGTTGAATCTTAGTTGGTTTTCTTTATAATATTGTTTATATTAGTCCCTTATTAGATAGTATCTGAAATTTGGGCTGCAAGTTGTTGGGTTTTTTTTCTATTATATAGTGAATGTTTTTAGGTCTTGGTAGCATCTTTAAACACACAAAAGTTTTAAATTTTCATTTTATTCAAGTTATTTTTGTAGTTGTGCCTTTGGTATCATGTATTTGATAATGCAGTCATTCAAAATCTGTCTCGAAATTGTTCTCTTGTATTTTCTTCTAAGAGTCTTCTGTTTGTTTTTGGGTCATACCTGGTGATGTTCAGAGCATACTCCTGTCTGTGTGCTCAAGAATCATTCAGTATGTACTTTGAGGGACTATTTCTGGTGCCAGGGATCCAGTCCAGGCCCACTGCATGCAAGGCAGTTGCTTCCCCACTGTACTGTTGCTCTTGCCTCCTCTTCCCTACCACACTTCATTTCCTCCTGTTGATATGGACACACATACACACAGTCACTTGCCCCCTTTCACGCTGCTTTGAAATTAGCTAAATCCATACTTCTCAAGTATGATTAAATCTTCAGAATGTAATAAATGTTATGAGGACAAGGCAGTATGTTATGAGAACATTGCTTTTGGGAGTGCTAAGAATGTGGCAAGTTCAGGGGGTTAATTTTAGGCAGACTCATCCCTTTGAGGGCCTGGAGACCACAAAGCTTCTCAAGATTCTGGAGTTGGAGACAGTTTCTTTCTTTCCTTTTTTTTTTTTTTTTGCTTTTTGGGTCACACCTGGTGATGCTCAGAGGTTACTCCTGGCTCTGCACTCAGGCATTACTCCTGGCGGTGCTCGGGAGACCATATGGGATGCCGGGATCGAACCTGGGCCAGCACAGGCAAACACCCTACCCGCTGGGCTATTGCTCCCGCCCCGGAGACAGTCTCTTGTGTTCAAGGGCAAGCTGGAACCTCTGGAGCAGACATTCGAGCCAGTCTGAAGGATAACCAGCTGACCTTAAGCAAGCTGTGCAGTAGATTTCTCTCTGCCTTGGTTTCTCACATTCTGTCTTTATTCCAGGTGCTGTGGTGCAGTAAATGTAATTTGAAGAAGGCGAGAAGGAACCTATGGCTTTAGCTGGGGGCCCAGACTCCTTTTTGCACCATCCGTACTACCAGGTATGGGTGAGCATGGGTGCCTGATTCTGCACAAAGGTACTGACCAACAGTGGCTACAGTGCAAATACCATTGCTTTTAGTTAACATCTGTTAAGTGTCCTACTTCCGGCAAGTCATGGGGAAAATTCTTGAGCTAGCGTGGTGGACAAGACCTAGAGCAGTAAGAACTGCTGCATGCCTGCATAGTCTTCCTTGTCTTGCTTTAATGTCCTACAAATTTTTACATTGTGTGGTAGTATAAACTTTCCAGCTGATACTGGGGAGGAGCTGTTTGACATGATCCAGGATCTGCGTTGCTCCCTGTTAGGTCTAGAAGGCATAGTGGAATGATGTTGATTGCTGAAATTTCAAGCAGAGACAAGAGCTTACAAGGCAAGGATGTGGGAAGGAAGGAGGTTTGGCTATGTAGAGCCTCCTAGCCTAGTTGTCCTTGACTTGTGTTGTCTGTGTCTCCCACAACATTAATAGTTGGACTTCGTTGGGGAACAGTTTGTTCCCTATTCTGTTTCTCTACTCCTCAGGATGGCCACGTAAGTTTCCACAGCAAACTTCCTTCATCTTCTGAAGATTTGTAGAGAGATACCTTTGAAGGAGTAGTCATTGATTCTTTGGATTTGATCTCGATCTTGGCTTGTCCTTATCAACCCTTCATCCTTCAGAGCGCATGTGCCGTTTCGCTCTGGGATACCATCCTTTTAGCTGGATTTCCAGGTGTTGAAGTTATTCCATATCGTCTATGCTTGATCTGTTTCGCCCTTCTCTGACCCTGTTTGTTCCTTCTTTAATATGTGTTTCTGTTTTGTTTTTTTGCTTTTTTATGTCACACCCAGTGATGATCAGGGGTTACTCCTGGTTCTGCACTCAGGAATTACTCCTGGTAGTGCTTGGGGACCATATGGGATGGCAGGGATTAAACCCAGGTTGGCTGTGTGCAAGGCAAATACTCTAACCGCTGTACTTTTGACACAAAGTTAAATTCTTAGTAGAACTGTGAAGTTTGCTAGTAAGTCTATTGACTGGATCAGGTTTTCTGCTGCCTGCCTCTTGAGTATGCATTTTCTTCTGTTTTGTTTTTTGTGTTTAATTGTCCACACTTGAGCAGGAAAGCAAAGGCACAGAAATGGATGCTTAGAGCTATGAGATGGGATTGGGGGGTGGGCTTGGGTGTGAAAGTAGGTCAGGAAGTTACTATTAAAAATTTGGCACCAAAGTATATGTAGACTTAGTATTGATTCCGTTGCTCCTAGATCATAATATTTTTTATGTATGATTAAGAGATTATCTTTGTGTGTGTGATTGCCTTGTTTTCAGAGAAGTGTGGTTGCCTCACACTCTTGAGTGAAGCTTCATGCTCTGTTCCCTGGTTGCAGGCCCAGTTCTGATGTGGCAGCTTAATTCTGGTTATCTGCATAGGTAGGTTTATCTGTTATGGCCTTACAGGCCATAGTTTCAGGCCTACAAGGCAAACCTTCCCTGCCGATGTCATCTTACAGGTTAGAGCAGAACTTAAGGTCATTTTGATGTGGGGGGAGAATAATGACACGAAATCTCTTTATGTCCCTTTGCTTCCCTCTAATATGTTTTACTCTTCTGGTCCACAGAAATGGCAGAAGTTCCAGCTAACGGGCATGTCTGATTCTGGCCAATCATAATTGCTGCCTGGTTTCCCAAGGAAGTTAGCTTGGTGTGGGGAGGGAGATGGGTGGGAGGCATCCCAGCCACCCTGTCCCTTTTGGTGAATGTGCAGTCACATGCTCACTGGCTTTGGAAGGCAGTCTCTCACTCTTGTAAAACTCGAGCTTCTGACTTGGCAGCATGTAGCACCTCTTGGTCATTTCTAGCATTTTCTTATGTTCCCATCATTCTGTTTCTGTGCCTCTGTGAAAGGGAAAGCATCAGCATTTTGCTTCCTGTGGAATTAACTGACTTAGTCCTGGGGTGTCTCCTGTGGTGTTGGGGAGCACAGTGCACCCATTAATCATTTTAGTCAAAAAAAAATGACACTTTTTAAATTAGGGGTGGAAGCACCTATCTCTTTATTTGGTAGTCAGAATTACATGAGATCATGATAAGTAGAGAAGCAGAGAAAACATGTTTAGAAATTTTATAGCAACTTGAATGCTGAGTTTAATAGAAGGATTAAAAAAAAAGAATTTGGGGGGCCGGAGCGATAGCCCAGCGGGTAGGGCTTTTGCCTTGCACGCCGGTGGCCTGTGCCGGCCTGGGTGTGATCCCCGGCATCCCATATGGTCCCCCGAGCACCGCCAGGAGTAATTCTTGAGTGCAGAGCCAGGGAGAAACCCCTGAGCATTGCCGGATGTGACCAAAAAAAAAAAAAAGCAAAAAAATAAAATTAAATTAAATTAAAAAAAGAACTTATCTTACCTTTATTTGTTTTTTAGAGATTTGTTTCTAAATGAATTTAGAATTCAGTTCATAAATTGAATTGGTAACTGTGATGCCGCATTTTGGATGGCGCCTTCCCCACTGGCAGCTGAGGTCTCAGGATGCCCTCCGGTTTTCTGATTGACATGTGCAGCCCACCTGGTGACATGAATGCTGCAGAGATGCGCCAGGAGACCCTCGCCTTGCCTTTCTGAATGTGCTGACATTTGTCATGAAGGGTGGACACTCCCTTTCCTTCCAAAGAGGATTTTTTTTTCCAAGTTCACTGCTGACTCTTGGAAATGTTGCTGTATCAGCTTTCTTGGTCTGAGCTTGGGGGACTCACTTTAGAGGAGAACTGGTTATTGAGGCCTTTGCAAAACTTAGCTGGCTTCTTGCTAAGGGATTGCCCTTGGTCTCTGAGCCTGGCAGAAAGCCAGTCTGTCCCCTGAGCACTGCTATCTCCTGCCTATTCTGATAGGCAGGATATAGGAGGAATGACTGATACTTGGATTGAGGCTGAGGGACCTAGGAGGGGGCTGGACCCTTGAAGCCAAGAGGAGACCTGAGAGCAGGACCAAGACACTGAAGACATGGCCGGTCTCCTCTGGCCCTGACGGGTACTTGGGTTCTGCTATGTGAAGTGTCATACCAGACATCAGTCACTAGCTCTGTGAGACTCTGTCCTGGGCCTTCCCATCTTGCCTCTGCCTGCCTCCTGCCTCCTTCTTTCCTTCCTGTCTTCGCTCCTTTATGCAGTGGATTTCATCTGACTTTGCCCGCATCCCTCCATCGCCTCCCAGAGCTAGCTCTCTGCTGTGCGTGTTTCTCCTGCTGCTGCCCACACACAGGCTGTGTTTACCTTTCCTTGAGTGCTTTAGAGCAGACCCTGGGTGAGGTACCTATGTTGTGCAGTGAGACCTGACCTGAACGCAGGATGTTGGCATCTCCGTGACTGGAGATTGAACCCTTAGAGGCAGAATATCCGGAAAGGTGGGGTGCAGGGTGGGTTCTTAGAGCTGCCAGAGAAAGGGAGGGTAATCCCTGTTTGCGAAATTCTGACGAGCTCCCTAATGGGCTGTTCTTTTGGGGATGTTTCCATGAAGGTCGTCACAACTGCTCACTGCATCTAGCATACCAGACTACTGGGCCAGTGATAAGGCTGCCTTGTGGCACCAGGGCCCTTAGCTCTCCACCACTGGACCCTCTGGGTGTGTCGTCTGTGTTGGCTGGGTTGCATTATTCCAAGCTGGTAGATCCTGTTGCATTGACCCTGCCCCTTTCTCCCTCACTTGTGTGTTCAGGGTTCTGTCTTCAGTCTCTCGTCGGCCTCAGGCTCTTTCTCCTGCCTGTAGAGAAGGCTTGGGGCAGCTGACCGTGGCCTGTACCACCCACTGCCTTCCTGTGATTCTGAATCACATCCTCAGCACTTTCTGGCTCCCCCACTGTTGGTTATTGCCCAGCGTCGTCGTCCTGTGGCAGGTTTGGGGTTCTCCCTGCTTCCTCCCAGAGCCAGGCCAGTTTGTGTTTCAAAGCAGACTTTGACTGCTACCTTCCCCAGTGTCCTGAGTGTCCCAGACTGAGGGTTACAAAAGATGTACTTGTCTTCCTGTGGCCCTTGTGGTGGAAGGTGGTCTGGTGTGGGGTGAAGGCCCAGGAGACCAGTTCTCAGGCAGAGTTGAAGACAGGGTCACTGTTGGAGGCCGTTTACCTTTTTCAAGTGTTTGAATGTGACCAATGATACATGTGGTTTTCCTGTGAACGATTTGCCAAACTTCACTAAGGAGGTGCATTCTTCTCCTCCCTGTCTGGGAGGTGAGGCTGTGTGGGGAATGCTGTAGTTTCCTCCTGGGATTTGGTGTGGGAGTGCCTCCATGTTCCTTCTGCTTGAAGGGCTGAAATGTTGGCCTCTAAAGCAAGCACTTTAGCTGGCAAGCATAGAACATTGATGTATTGTAATGAGCAACATTTTATTGATTGCTAAAAAGTGGAACAAATGGCAACTACTTTTAAAAAATAGTGTATTTGGGGAGGGGTAAGAATCTTCAATCCCCCCCCCTTTTAAAAAGCATATAGAATGAGGTTTTTTTTTTTTTTTTTTTTTTGCTTTTTTGGGTCACACCTGGCAACATTCAGGTGTTACTGCTGGCTCTTTGCTCAGGAATTACGCCTGGCGGTACTCAGGGGACCATATGGGATGCTGGGGATCGAACCCAGACCCGTCGCATGCAAGGCAAATGCCCTACCCAATGTGCTATTGCTCTGGCCCCAGCATATAGAATGATTTAAGAATGGCCTTTTGAATACCTTTAATTTCATATTAGGTGCTTGGTCTTTTATACTGTATTTTGATATTCCGAGATCACAGTGCTTGTTAAATCTAATAGAAACATGCTAAATACTTTTATTGTTACTGCATTTTTGTGGGGGGGTTATTTTCTCCCTCTCTTTAGCATGAGGTGTCATAGCTGACTACCTGGTATGGGCACCAAATACCCTTGGACCACTGTCACCTCATTTGGCAAGTGGAACATGTTGACTCTGCCAGTTAGGAACCCTGGCACGGAGGGCTGTCTGCATGTCTTGATTATGTCTTTGTCAGGCAGCAAACACTTCTGTGGAAGTTTCCCTAGAACATGCTCATTATTTACGCGTGTTTAAGGGATGCCCTGAGAATGTGACTACTTGGTATTGCTCAGATAAGATCAGGCACTTTTAAGGTCGTATGGCTGTAGAGTAGTGGTATTTTTTTTTTTTTTTTTTTTTTTGGGTCACACCCGGTGACGCTCAGGGGTTTCTCCTGGCTCTGCACTCAGGAATCACTCCTGGCGGTGCTTGGGGGACCATATGGGATGCCGGGGATCAAACCGGGCCGGCACAGGCCGGCTGCATGCAAGGCAAATGCCCTACCCGCTGGGCTATCGCTCCAGCCCTGAGTAGTGGTATCTTTTAAAATTCTTTTGTTCTCTACAAAGAATCCTCTATCCAAAGTATAATGATGTTACATGAAGATTTGTTTACAAATTTTAACAAAAAATTATTAGTAAAAACAGTTCAGTGATATCTTAAAGGAAAAAAGTAAAGCTGAAGTTGAACTTTTCTTCCTACTGAATTTTCGGTGATGTGTATTTATATTGGCGAGTGATTTTGGAAAGAAATAGAAATTCTTCCTTCTTCTGAATATGAATTTCTCATCTCTGGTCACCTTATGCTGGCTTCTCCTGGACTTGCTGAGATGCAGGGAAGTCGTGGAAGGTTTTCAGCCCTTCTCAGTGGCTTGAGTGGAGAAAGGAAAGAGATGTTATGGAGGCTGTCTCTGGGGAACTGGGAAGAGGTGGGGATACTGGGATTGGTCTTTCATCCTGAGATGGTTTCAGAAGCAGAGAAGGAGCAGGAGCTGCATGACACCACTCACAGGAAACTCGTAATTTATATTGCTTTCTCTAAGCTTTCTGTGTTGTCCAGATAAAATATGGATGATAAAGGTGAAATCTTTGCTTTATACACTAGAATGCTGGCTATAGAATAGGCGCTTGGTAAATATTGTTGAGTAGACGAGTCCCATAAAGATGGCTCTGTTTGTTTCCCTAGGTCCCCACAGCTAGGACAGGCAAATCTGTGATGTGCTGCTACTTGTTAACTCACAGTTGTGTCACCTCTTAGGTGTTTGGGATTTTTGTACTCTGGACAACTGTCCATCAAAACATGTGTCAATAGGATCCATTAGTTCATAGAGCTGTCCCTTACCTGAAAGGCAGGAAGTGCTTTCGACTCTTATGGAGTCCTTGGCCAATTACCCACGTGGGTGTGGTGTGTTTCAGAACAGTGAAATGGGGATTAATATGTCTGAAATATGCTTCTTTGTTAGTTAGTTTTTTGTTCTTTTGGGGACTACACCCAGCAATGCTCAGGTCTTACTCCTGACTCTGTGCTCAGGGATCTCCCCTGGCAGTACTCAGGAGCCCATGTGTAGTATCAGGCATGGAACCTGGGTTGACTGCATGCCAGGCAAGTGCTTTACCTGCTACACATTGTCTCCAGCACCTGAAACCTGCTTCCAAATGAACAAATTAGAGAACTTATGGTCTGTGATCAGCAGGGTTGGCTTTCCGTTCCATTGTTTCTTTTTTTCCTTTTTTTTTTGGGGGTGGGGTGGGGGTCACACCTGGCAATGCTCAGGGGTTACTCCTGGCAGTGCTTGGGGGACCATATGGGATGCTGGGGATCAAACCCCGGTCGGCCGTGTAGAAGGTAAATGCCCTACCCACTGTGCTATCGCTCCAGCCCTGCCCCCCTCGTTCCATTGTTTCTTTGAGTTCACTAAAGCCTTAAGCATTTCTGCTCTGAAATTCCATTCAGAGAGATTATTTAGGTGACTATTACTGATTGAGTCCTTGGGATCACAGTCGTAGCCCACTCCCCGTGGGGTTTTGCACCCCTTTACCATGATTTCTTTTGTAGTCTAGAGGTTCATCTCTCACACTTGACTATCAGTGCCTCACACACACACCCCAAAACACACACACACGCACACACAAACACACACATACACACATGTGCATACATATGCATACACTCTGACAATGAGGTGTCTGGGGAAGCTTTATGGAAGGACGAAGATTATTTTGAGGCTATGTTAGTGGCCTCCTGCTTTGGGAAATGATGCTGACTTCTGAGCTCTGGGTGGAGCCAGGTTTGGGCATGCGTCTGCTCCGTGTTTGGGCTGATGTTTTTGGATTTAGGATTCAGACTCATAGGTCCCTGGGTGCTCTCTATGGACTCATGTGTCAGGAGAATAATTGAGGCATTCCTGTGCCATAGTTAGTGGTTCAGAGTGAGAAGTTGAGGTGCAAAGTTATTTTCAGCATGGAGCTGTGACCATCAGTGGGTCAGGAGATTTAGATCATGCCAAATGCAGTATGGGTAAAAAAGAAGTGTGTAAGGACATCTCTTACTTTTTAAGTTGGATTGAATTGCAGCCTTTCAAGCTGGCACTCACTGAAATATTGCCCAGCTTCAGGGTATTAAAGTATAGAATGTTCACTGCTAATTCATCTTCCTGTTCTCCAAATTAGCCTTACCATACCACATTGGTCACCATTCTCTTGGCCACTCAGACTTTTAGCCTTAGGGAAACCTAGGAGGCTCTCTGTTTCCCTATAACTTCTGCCAGTCATACTTTACTTTTTCATGAACCTGGTTTACTGTTGGATGTACCTTCAGTACCTACTCATTCCGTACCTGCTCTTGCTTCAATCTGTTGCAGTACATCAGTCCTGTTTGTGTATCAGTGCATGGTGAACCCCTGGTACGTGTGTGACTCTAGACTGAGCCCCTGGGATGCAAATTTATACAGGTTGAGTTTCTAGCCTGTGATTAGTACAGACCAATCTTCCAGGCTGTAGATCTGTGTGGGCTCAGCCCTGGAGCTCTGTATTTTGCAGATGAACCTCTGAGGCAGTCGGGCATGTATAGACTTTGCCCCTGGGTTGAGGCATCAGTGCAGGTCAATTCTCTGACTTGTTCTAAGGCCTAAACATGGGTGCGGCCTGATCCCCCATGCTGTATCTTTATGCAGGCCGATCCCCTGAACTGTATGACAGTGAGGATGAAACCTGGAGCTTCTCTGTTCTGCTCGGACCCCCTACAGACTTGGCTCTCTTTGAGCTCCAGAGCAGGGGACTCTCTGGCATGATTGTGGCTTGGTCCATTTTGTTCTCTACAGTTCTGTTTTGAGCAGTTTGGAGTTGAGTCATGTGAGCCTGTGCCATGACCTTGTTCTGCTCCTGGCAACTCCTGCTGGGGACCGGTGCCATGGCATGGCTACAGAGAGATAGATCTTAAACAGATCCCAACTCCCGTTAGCCCCAGAATTCCTTGTCATCAGGGATGTGGCCTGGAGTGGCCAATCACCCGAATCTCTGTCATCAAACACCTGGTGGCATTGAGACCTGCTGATTGTGACCAAGGTTCATGACTCAGGAGTAAGTTCTTGGTGAAGAGAAGTTATATAACTCAAATCTCAGAAAGAGGAAGGGCTTCTTCCAAGAACTATAGCTTCCCAGGCCAGTGTGTGAGCTTTCAATCTGCTGTATGTAAACATGTGGTGCCATGACAAAGGTTTGCTGTCAGACCCCCCAGGCACACACCCATGCTGTCATATCTTCCCTCAGAGGGTGACTCCGCTGGGTGACAGGGCTGGAGTCACTGTGTCTGGCAGCTGGATCTTCTGTGAAAAAGGCTACGGCCAATGCCTTTGTGCTTGGTTGTTTGGTGGGAGCTGTAGTAACGGCACTCCTCCTCAGGCATTGCTCATGTGTTTGTGTGTACTGCTGTAGTAATAACACTCCTCTCGGGCGTTGCTCAAGTGTTTGTGTGTACTGCTCTGGTGTGCCTGAGTATGCCCAACCTGAAAGAATGGAAATCCTCCCCAAAACACACATGAAGCACTCAGCTTTAACAAAGGAGGGGGTCTCCTGTGGGATGGAGAAAGAAACAAGTTTGTTTCAGGAGAAACTTTTCTACTTCTCTCCATCTTTCTTTCAGTATTGGTTTTCAAACCCAGAGTTAGCCAGGATGAGAGGGAGGCTCTTGCAGGGTGGTTTCTCTTCTCCTGCCTTTACGGCGGCTTACAGCTAGGTCTTACTGGGGCACCTCAGTAGAGGAAGCATCTGGACTGTGGTGCCGCCAGACACTTGGTGGAGAAAAATGAAGAGAGAGTGATGGGGAGGGAGCGTCTCATCCGCTCCGGGTCCTGGTGAGATCTTCAGGGTGTTTCCATCTTTGGAGGCTCGTGCCTTCTTCTAGCTTCTTTAACTCTTGGAGTAGGTTTATTATTTCACGTGTGTTAACTTGCCCGTGTTCTAATTCTGTCATCTTTGACACTTCCTTGGTCCATTTCTCTTTGTCAGTTTCTCTTGTCATGCGGGATCTTATTTTCCTTTCATTTTCTTTTCTGGCAGTTTCTGATTGGATGCCAGATGCTGAATTTTCCATGCTTGAGTTCTGGCTTTCTTTGTGTTTTGGGGGAGTAAAAGGGGAGAGAAAAATTTCCTTTTTATGGAGAATTTGTTATTACTGCAGTTGGGTTTCTTGAAAATGATTGGATTCCTGTATACAGCTTGCTTTTATTACTATTCCTTAAAATATATATATATATATATATTTAAGATATATATTTATCTTATATTTATCTTATATATATCTTATATTTAAGATATATATATCTTATATTTAAGATATATATATATCTTAAATTTAGGTGCCATGGTTTACAGCTGTACCCATGATAGACTCTCAGGCATAAAAGGGCCAGTTCCAGCTCGACCATGAGTGTCAGTGTCCCCGACTTCTCTTGCTGACACCCAGCCTGTCTCCATAAAAGGCACATTTTCAGAATTTATTATTATAGTTTTGGGTCTTATTCCTGCTGACTCTGTGGTTTAGATCCATGCATATACTGCACCTCTACTCTGCTGATGTGTCCAAGGCCCCTGCCCCTGTTACCTTGGGCCAACGTCTTTCTTTTCCCTCCTTTGCTCTCTCTTCCTTGTCCTTCTCTTTAATCTGTGGCTGCAATTTTGCCCCATTTTGATACCCTGTATTTCTGGCCATGCTATTCTGTATACCCCAGATGAGTGAAATCATTATGTGTTTGACCTTCTCCATGAAAACCTCCAGTTCCATCTGAGTTGCAGCAATTTGCATTATTTCAACATTCCTTAGAACTACATAGTATTTCATCACATATTTATACCATGCATTCATTATCTATTCATTGAATTGTAGACTTGGATGAATTTTATGCTGCTTCTATCTCAACAAAGCTATTTAAAATTTTTTTTATTATACCACCATGAGATATTCAATTTCAAAAGTGTTCATAATTTGTTTTAGTCATATAGTGTTATAGCACCCATCCCTCCACCAGTGCCCCATTCCCACCACCAATGTCCCCACATTCCCTCCCACTCCACCCCTCAGCCTGCCTCTATAGCAGGCACCTTTTATTTTCCTCTCTTTCTCCCTCTCTTTGTCTCTATCTCTGTCTCTGTCTCTGTATTTCTCTCTCTTTTTCTCTCTCTCTCTCTCTTCTTTTTGCACATTGTGACTTGCCCTATAGACATTTAGGGTTTATCATGTTAGTCTCTTTGTGTATATCCAATTGTGAGTTCTAGTCTGGCATTACCATTTCCCATATTTAGTAGAACACTGGTAGATGTTTATATCCCATTAGTGAATGCAGTCATTCTATATCTGTCCTTTTCCTTCTAATTTCACTCAACAAGATAGTCTCCATGTCCATCCATTTGTAGGTAAATTTCATGATTTCGTCTTTTCTGACAGTTGCATAGTATTCCATTGTGTAGATGTACCAAAGTTTCTTTAGTCAGTCCTATGTTCTCGGGCACTTATGTTTCCAGATTCTGGCTGTCATGAATAGAGCTGCGATGAATAAAGAAGTACAGTGGATGAGAGTCCTTTTTTCCCTGCATCCACGCCAGCACCAGTTGTTCTTACTGTTTGGGATGTGTGCCAGTTCTGTGGTGTGAGAGAATACCTCATTGTAGTTTTGATTTGCATCTCCCTGATGGTTAAAGATGAGGAGCACTTTTTCATATTCCTTTTGGCCATTTCAATTTCTTCTTTTTGGAAGCTTCTGTTCATTTCTTCTCCCCATTTTTTAATGGGGTTGGCTGTTTTCTTCTTGTAAATTGCTACCAGTGACTGGTATATCCTGGATATTAACCCCTTATCAGATCAATATTGAGTGAATATTCTTTCCCACTCTGTGGATTGTCTTTGTATCTTGGTTACCATTTCTTTTGAGGTGCAGAAGTTTTTTAGTTTTATATAATCCCATTTATTTATCGTTGCTTCATTTGCTTGGTGAGTGGTGTTTTGTCTTTGAAGATCCCTTTAGTTTCGATGTCAAAGACCGTTTTTCCTATGTTTTCTTCGATGTACCTTATAGATTCATGTCTGATGTTGAGATCTTTAATCCATTTTGATCTGACTTTTGTGCATGGCACTAGAAGGAGGTCTAAGTTCATTTTTTTACATGCAGCTGCCCAGTTTTCCCAGCACCATTTGTTGAAAAGACTCTTTACTCCACAATATTTTTGCTCCTTTATTGAAGATTAAGTGATTGTATATTTGAGAGTGTGTTTCAGGATATTCAGTTCTATTCTATAGGTCTACAGGTCTGTCTCTATACCAATACCATGCAGTTTTAATTATGACTGCTAACAAAGCTATTTTTTTTTTAAATAGCCGATTCCCTGATTCCTGGAAAAATAAAATGGAAATTGATATTTTTGTGCCCTGATTGCACAGAATTCAAGTTAAATAAGATTTAGTGCGAGATAATCATAGCTACTACAGTTTCTAGTGTCCAGATTAAATGCACTAGGGAGCAATTACAAGTGTCGGAGGGAAAACAGGGACTCTTCTAAAACAGCAGCATTCACCCTAGGCCTGGCCTCTTTTGTTTTGTTCTGTTTGGGTGTGACTTCCTGGCTCTCCGCCCAGGGATCACCCCTGGCAGAACTTGGGAGGATCATATTGGGCACGGGGATTGAACCCAGGTTAGCTGTGAGCAAGGCAATTGTCCTACTTACTGTGCTATCTCTTCTGCCCCTTGGCCTCTTCAGTTAAGAAAATAGATTTTTCTACTGATCAGAGATAGTCCAGGTTCTTTTGTACTAGTCAGCAACATATATTAATGCCACAGAAAAGAAAGCAGTCTCCTTATTCCTTGAGAGTGAGAACTGCTGATTAGGGAGTCATTTTTTTTCTCTTCTCAGCTTGAAAGTAGGTGAAACTTTGGTGCTGGAGGGATAGTACAGTGGTGAGATGCTTGTCTTGCACACTTCTGGCACTCCATTTGGTCTCACAGACTTCACCAGGAGTAAAACTTGAGTACTACCAGGTGTGACCACAGAACAAAATGAAACAAAACCAAACAAAATATTGAAGATAAGTTAGGTGAAGCCACGTTTCTGAATTAGCTTTTAGAGCAGTTTGCTGTACATCTCTCAGGAGTCTCGTCTGCCTAAAAATCTGCTGTTGTATCCCAGGGAGCACAGGGTATAAAAGTTGACTACAGATATGAGAGGCTGGAGCAATAGCCCAGCGGGTAGGGCATTTGCCTTGCACGCAGCCGGCCCATGCTGGCCTGGGTACGATCCCGGCATCCCATATGGTCCCCCCTAGCACCGCCAGGAGTAATTCCCTGAGTGCAGAGCCAGGAGAAACCCCTGAGCACTGCCGAGTGTGACCCAAAAAAGCAAAAAAAAAAATAAATAAAAGTTAACTACAGATATGAGATGCTGCAGCAGGCGAGGGATGGGGTAGCCCCAGGTCGGCCGCAGTCTGGGCCCCCTTTGCTGCCTGCAGGTTTGTACTTCCTATTGCACTGCTGTCTTTCCCAGATGTGCCTTATTTCATCTTGGATATGGTGACTGCTCAGGCTGCCCGGTGAACATTTCCTGGCCTTGAGAGCTCTGATCCTCAGGGGCTTTATAGACTTCATGTCTGTAACTTATGCCAGAATATGTTCGATGCTCTTCTTGCAAGGACACTGTGGGGGGGTCACTTGTCTTTTTTTTTTTTTTGGGTCACCCCGGTGATGCTCAGGGGTTTCTCCTGGCTCTGCACTCAGGAATAACTCCGGCGGTGCTCGGGGGACCATATGGGAAGCTGGGGATCGAACCCGGGCCAGCATAGGCTGGTCGTCCTCCCGCCGGCTATCGCCCGGCCCAAGTCACTTGTCTTTTGGGGGGAGCAGCCTACTCTCCTCTAAACCTTGGCCAGTTGGGGGTGTGCCTGGTGACATTTTCTGTGTCATTTTTTTTCTTTTCGAGTGCCTCACATCCTTGGGAAGCAGCCGTCTCCTGGCTCTGGTTCAGATGAGGCTTGGTGGGCAGGGTTGGGAAGGCTAGGGCAGCAGGAACTGGTTCTGGAGGGACAGTGGGCACCCAGACAACATCCCTCCTCCTAGGAACTGGTTCTGGAGGGAGAGTGGGCAGTGACGCAACATCTCTCCTCGCTGCTGCCTTACTGTGGATCTCCTGATCCACACAGATGAGTTTATGGGGGGACAATTGAGGCCTTTCAGAAGGGATGTGGGTAGTAGTGGTGTGTGTAGTATCAGGATTATGTACATGGGAAACCATCATTAATATTGTACATCACAGAACCTCAATCACTACAGAAGGTCCAAGCAAAAACCAAACCTCCTCGCTTCCAGGCAAAGCTCCACAAGGAGGTGTTTGGCACAAGGTGAAGAGGTTTGTGTGGATGGTGTGAAAGTTAGGAACAAGGGTCCCACAAGGAAGTGTCCTCCAGCTGGGTAGGTAGATGAGGCAGGGAAGTTGTTGCTGTATGTTCTACATCAGAGTCGCCTTGGCTGTGGGACTCAGACCCAGGTGATGTTGGGTAGGTAACAGGACTTAGGAGTCTGTTTCTTACCACTTCCTGCCAGGGCCTACCTATGATCTGGCCACTAGCTCCCAAGTGTAGACCTTAGGGGTTGCCTTAGCACCTCAGGCCTTCCTCAGCAGAGCAAGGGTGTTCATGCCTCCCCTTAGTCACAGCTCTGTGCAGTGTGAAAAGCTTTGCAGCCTGAGGGTCTGTTCCCTGCAGTGCAGCTTGGCTAGGGCCCCAAGCTGGGCCTACTAAGGACTCTGAGGGAACAAGCGTGGGAGAGTTTGTGTACTCTCTGGAGTGTATGCGACCCAGCAAAGAAGTTTCTAGAGAAACAGCTCTGTGAGCTAGTGACTCTGTTCCCACTCTCTCCTCTCCTACCTATACCTTGTCGTTAAGACCTGCCAGAGCCTGAAAGTGCCAAGTCAGTCCGTCTGGAGGCCGTTTCTGTGATCCCTGACTTGGAGCATTCCATGAGAGTGGAGGAGTCACGTAGCACAGGGTCATGCCTGTTGGATGCTGGAGGATACTCTGGCTACAGGACTCTGGATATTTCTAAAACACCATGGGCTTGTGGGGGTGGGGATGGGTGAGCCCCTGACCGGGGATGTGGCCACAAGGCTATAGAGAAGAGCTTCCCTCTTGCAGGCCTTCCCAGGGCAGTCAGGCCAGCATAGTGGCCAGCGTGTTGGTTCTGGCGGCTACTGGCAGGGCAGTGTTTTCCTCCTTCCTCCATGGCATCCATTGGAGGAGGGGCCTGCCAGTCCAGGGCCTCTGCAGTGCCTCCTACTTACCTCAGCCTGAAGAGAGATGCACCCACCTGGGAAAGGAAACCCACTCAGGCCCAATTTGGTCCCCACCTGGCAGAGAGCGAGAGCTGTGGAGTGAGCTTGGGCATTGCCCAGGGCCCTCTCAGGCTTGTCACCAGGCTTGTGTTCAGTGCTGCGGTGGTTAACATTCCCCCCTGACATGGTATTTTGGCATTAGATTAAAAAATGTCTTCCTTAAAAAAACAACTGTTAAATCTTCTTTGGGTTTTCAAGAAAAGAGAATTTCTGTCTGAAGCTTCTCTCTGTTGAGTTGAAAAGCACATTTCCTTTTTGACTTGGGCCTTTTATGTATCAACAAATGAATAGCACTGCCAAGTGTGCCACCCTCAGGGAACACCACAACTAAAGTGTGAAGCCGCCAGCTGGGACCGTGGCTAAAGACAGTGTGCAACCAGGCATGCCAACTGCAGTCAGCCTAACAATCAAATAAGCAAATGAATAAATAAAGTTATCTTCTAAATAGGCTTCTTAGTGGATGTGAATCTTTTTCATGCTTCTAAGAGGGCTTCGGGGTTGGTGGGAGGAGCAGGTGGGTGCTAAGGATGACCAGGATCAGACCAGAATGTGACGATAAAGCCCCACTGCTCCTTATTTACCTGCAGGGCTGGGCACCCCTGTCATCCACATCATCTTGAAATTCATGAAGTATTAGTGTAACCCCCACCCCCTAAGATTGTGTGACTTGATTTCCATCAAGTTATCAACTGTCAGTATTCATCTCCATTACAAGTTCAGTTGCACATTGATTTTATGTAACTATTTCACATGAGGACTTTTAAAAAATTAAAGCAAATTGGGGCCGGAGTGATAGCACAGCTGGTAGGGCATTTGCCTTGCACGTGGCTGACCCAGGTTCAATCCCTGGCATCCCATATGGTCCCCCAAACACCGCCAGGAGTAGTTCCTGAGTGCAGAGCCAGGAGTAACCCTGAGCATTTCTGGTGTGACCCAAAAAAGCAAAAAAATATAATAATAATAATAATAATAATAATAATAATAATAATAATAAAAGCAAATCTTGCAAGTTTTAAAAAGCGAACCTGGAGAGGACTCTAGCAATAATACAGCAGGAAGGCATTTGCTTTACATGTGGCTTACCTGGATTCAATCGCCAGCATCCATATGGTTCCCTAATTGCCACCAGGAGTGATTCTGAGTACATAAATAGGAGTACTGAATTCCTGAACACTACTTTTGGGGTGTGCCCGCCCCCAAATAAAAACAGTTGAACTTGGACAAAAATGACTGAAGAATTCCTGGAAAATGAAGCTAGGAGGGTCATATCTATCGCTGTTATGAGAGTTTTTGCAAACCATGAGAATGGTAAATGGGACATTGGCCCAGGAAGGGATCATATCTGAAACCATGAACTGGAAGCTGAGAAGACACATATGGCTGGCTTGGATTACAGCAATGTGTGACTGAAATAACCTTATTCATCAGGCAGAGGGAATCATGGTTGACAAATGGACCTGGTCAAACCATTTGTGGAGACGGTCCAATTTATAGCCTTAATATTACTGCCCAACAAAATAAATGCCACATACATAAAATACCAGAGACTCTCAGACATGGGGCAGAGCTGCTACTTGCTCTCCCTGTGCCCAGCTGCTCATGAGGCGCCCGGGAGGCATGGCGGGTTCTAGCCCTGGACTACCACCCCAGCATAGCCTCACAACAAGCCAGACGACCCTCCCCCCTCCTCCATGGGGCCCGCCATTATCCACATCCTGACTTCCCTCTCGTCACAACTCCACCCAGCAGACCAGACTATCATAGCCTGGCTCGCGTGGCCTCTAGCGGCTGTGCAGTTCATCAATAAATGCTTTATTTAGAGGTGACTACAACGGTATGCCACCTGCACAGCAAGCCTGGCAAGCTGCTCTTGTAGTATTTGATATGCCAAATACCAGTAACATTTATATTAGGTCATTCTCGTGACCTAATATAATGGTTTGAGGCTCTTTATGTTCCTGGAGCAAGCGGATGCCTTTGGGTTCTACTAGCATGAGACAGGACATATGGAGATATTACTGTGCCCGCTCTAGCAAATAGATGATTAATGGGAAGATCGTGATCGTGAATATTACTGCCCAACAAAATAAATGCCAGATACATAAAATAGTGACAAGATGAAATTATGGTGGAAGGGAAATCAGAAAAGTAGGTGATGCATTTCTGTTTTCTTGTTGGAGGCGAGAGGCAAATATTAAGCCTAAAATAAAGAACCAAAAAAGAAAAGTCTAATAGACTTGACTGTAGTGTAAAGGCTGATATAAATTAAAAATGGAATTAAATAGAAAGATAAATAAGGTGGAAGTACTGACCCAGCTTGATTTCCTATAAAGAGCTTATATGGAGGAATTGAGAAGCAAACCAAGAGTCTGAGAAGGCCGAAAGCATCAAGAACCCACCTTTCATGGGCTGTTTCCCACCCTTAAACTTCACGCTCAGCTTCATGCCTCGTCATCTGTGTAGTCCCTCGGCAGTCACTGGCCCATGTCTGCAGTTCCATCCTTATGGACGCATCATTCACAGAGATGTTTTAATTGTACCAGTGTGTAGCTGGACAGTGGAGGGTAAACTAAAAGGCGAAAGACAACGTCTGAGCATCTGAAAGACTGTTCCATCTCTTTCTCTAAGACCTACAGGTGAAAACCACCGGGTCACTCTGGGGTTGGCAAGAAAACGTTCCACCAAAATAGCCAGTCACAATCCTGGCTGCTTTGATGATTATGCAACAGGCAGTTTTGTGTCTATTTTGGGTGGAAGGGTAAACTGGGTGAAGACGAGTTTGACAGTATATATCTAGATTATTTTTAAAAATACACATTACCTTTGGCTTAGTTTTTTCAGTTTCTAGAGATCCAAAGCAACTCGTCAAAAGTGGATTAAATTTCATTCATAAAAGGGTATAATTGGTATCTGAGATTTGAGATTTGCTGATAACTAGAAGGGCCTACTAGCATAGTTTAATTCTGAAAAACAATTTACTGAGGTGTTAAAATCTTTTGTTATGCCACTTGAAAGAAGTCCCCAAATTGTTTATGCCAAGTGACTTTTAAAGTGTTTAACTCTGCATTATAAGTGTCACATTTATTGGATTTTGTTGCCTTCCTGCCAAAGGGTTTAGGCTAATTTTTGTACTTACTTGATTTGTATTTCCAAAATTTTACCTGAATTTTTTTAATTAGGAGAAGTCTATAAAAACAATTAATTGGGTAAACTAATTGGGGTGCTGAAGAGATGAGTACAGGGGGTCAGATACCTGCTTTGTATATGGCCCACCCTCACTCAAATCTCTGACATTCCAAAGGATCCCCTGAACACAGAGCCAGGAATAAGCCCCAAGCACAGCCAGGTGTAACTCCAGAACTGAACCACAAAAGAGTTGGCTGGTGAATCATTGTGGGATTATAGAGAGTAGACAGGATGGCATTGAGGCATGGCACCTGCTGAGTGGTGGGTTGGCGGACACCTGTGTACTCTCCATCTCCGGCTTCATTCATATATGAATGGGGTTCTTGCCTCTTAGCTGCATGGTCTGTAAACCAACCCCCTCCTCTATCGGAGGCGGAACTTATGTTTTCAGCCATCTATACATTTTCTTGTAGTGTGTTGTTTGAAAAAAAAATTTTTTTTTCACTTGATGGGTGGCAGTCATGAACCTACCCGCTCATTGAACCTGCAGATGAAAAGTGTTGTCATGGGGAGCCAAAAGATATTTCAGAACCTCAATCAATAAACAAACGTTTTTTTTTAAAAAATGTTAACAACAAAATAGTATATAATATAAATGATACGTTACAGGGCTGAAGAGATAGTACAGCAGGGCAGGAGTTTGCTTTGCATAAGACTGGCCCGGGTTTGATCCTGAAAATGATCAAATGTGTTGCTGAAAATGATCCCTGAACACAGAACCGGAGTAAGCCCTAGCATAGCTGGGTATGGGCCCCCTCCCAAAAAGTACAATAAAAAACAATATTTGCATTATAGTAGACAAGTGCATGTGTCATGTGAATATGATTCCCATTTTATGAGGATTATTCGTGTTGTATCATTCAAATATACTCTCCATAGATAGCTTGACTATTACATAAGCCTCCTCCTTTTATTTTTTCCTTTCTGAACTGCCTTCCCAGCAGCTGATAGCTGGACATCTTTGGGTGAGAGTAGATAAGAGAGTGGTTCTGTCATTGGTAACAGTAACCACCATGATAAAGAGAAAGTTGATAATGAAGGAGCTTTATTTTCAGTCAAGTCAACAAGTTTTGTCTTGTTGACAAGAGTCAAGTCAGCAAGGGTTTGGTCACCTGTTTTGCTGTAAAGAGTTCTCAGACCTCACCTATGCTTTGAAAGATGGGCTTCAAAAGTAAGGTAGAAAAGTTATATATTTCCTTGGGGAGCAGAACATGGCAGAGCACATTCATTAATGACATTAGTGACAGAGCTCTGCCATTAATTAGACCGTAGCCACGTGCTTCTTTTAGAAGTGGACTCTGGTGCTCTAACATCTCCGGGTAGAGATAAGAGATAGTGAAGTGAATGTTGTGTGTTTAGGGGCACCATTGCCTATGGCCAGGTGCAGTCTATGCTTGAGAAGTGCAAGAACGTGGCCATGAAGTCTTCATTGTACAGAATGTCTGTGGGCATCTGGGTCTGATCAGGCCCGCTAGTGTTTATCCATTCCAGGGCAACTGCGTAGTGTGGTTTGGAATAACGGATGCGGAGTCTCGGCACTGCCTCTTCCAGCTGCAACAGGCCTCTGCGTGGCCCTTTCTGTGCTTATTTTCTCCCATACTTTAGTTTTATTTCTTTGCAGCTTTTTCCCCTTTTTTTTTATTCTATTATATCACCATGAAAATAGACCATGATTGGGTTTCAGTCATACAGTGTTCCAGCACCCATCCCTTCACCCATGCATATTTCCCAACACCAGTGTCCCCAGATTCTTTTCCCACTCCCCCCAGCCTGCCTCTATGGCAGACTTCTCTCTCTCTCTCTTTCTCTCTCTATCTCTCTCCTCCTCCCTCCCCTCCCTCCCCTCTCTCTCCTTTTGCGCATTGTGGTTTGCAATACATACATGAGGTGTTATCACATATATCCCTTTACCTACTTTCAATGCTCAGTTCTAATCTAGTGGTACTATTTCTAACTATTATTATCAAACTGATCCCTTCTCTGTCTTAGCTAACCGCTGGCCCACACACACTAGTGGTTGATTCCAGCCCTTGACAAATCCTCTTGACCCCTTTTTACGTGGCCTCGGATATTAGTCTCATAATATGGCTGAGTTTTGTGCGTGGTAGATGTGGGGGTCTCTGAATAGGAAAACAAAATTGCTTTTTAAGGAAGGAGGCATGTGAAATATTCTTCCACCATCCCTTTCTCCCTTTGCTTTCCCTGTAAGCACCAGCCTCTTTCTCAGGGGTGGGATGTGAATGAGCACAGTTGGTTGGAATCCAGCCTGTGCTTCCCACTGGTGTCGCCCACATCTGCCCCTACGCCATGCCACAGTGACCAGGCCCACTCCTGCTTCCTACAGACTCTGTCCACTCAGTGCTCAGATTCCTGCAGTCCCATGAACTCTGTCTGGAGAAGCTGCGCAACAGGGAGCATGCAGCTAGTCAGGTGCTAATTAAGGTCTGTTTCCTTTTCACACTTCTGGGTGTGAGGCATGTGACTCTATTCTTGCACTGTCCTCCAGGCTGCCAGGTCCTGCTGTCCTCAGGCTGGGGAGGGGGCACACAGCTGTCCGGGGCTGTAGTGAGCGAGAAACCCAGCTGGGCTTTCCTGAGTCAGAGCCAGGCAGCTCAAGTGGCCACATGGCTTACTGATGATTTTGAATGAAAATAAATGACAAGACAGACTCTAAAACTATATTTTTGTTTTTGCTTTATTTTTCTCTGTATGTGGTGGTGAGGAAGTGGGGCAGCCTTGCCCTCCTGTCTCCCAATTTACATGGTCTCTTCCAGGCATGCAGAGACAAATGACGCAGAGTACCTCCCCTGCCACCAAAGGGCATATTTCTGTGCTGCTTTGAGAAGCTCCATTTTCCTGTATGCTGGCTTTCTCTTACTAGCTCCTTTTCATTATTTTCTAGCTGTACGGACCTAGGAAGATAGAGAAAGGTTAGCACCCTCCCCAGGACCCTGGAATGTGCAATATTCAACATACAGTTTGCAATAGCAAGGGGCACCTCTGTGTAGATTAGGCAAGAGTTTGTCAAAATTAAGTACATATTTGTGGCAAGAAATTATTAATACTAGCAGATCTTACTTGCAGATCCTATACTTTGGGTTAGTTCGAGAACATTTCTAATGTCAGAAATACAAGATGTACATTATTTCAGTCACTTCTTGCTGGTGGAGTGATAGGGCATTTGCCTTGCATGCTGCTAAACCTTCAGCACCCGCTATGGTCCCACAACCTGACAGGAGTGATCCTTGAGTGCAGAGCTAGGAGCAAGTCCTGACTTGCATGTGGCCCAAACACAAGGCAGAATTCAGTGATGTATTCTTTACTAAATAAGAGGCAAAATTGACGTAGCTCTACCCCACTAGTAACTTTTGGTTTGAAGCACAATCATACCTAAAGCCCCACATTTTGAAGTACCTTTCATTGACTTCTTATAATCCCATAATGATATATTTTTCTAGAGTCGCAGACTTGTTTTGCAGTATTGCTATTTTACCTTTGCCCTAAAAATGTTATTCTTACTATGTCTTAGAAAAAATGCCAATGGTTCTTTATCTTTTATGGAGGGGACCAAGTATTAAATATTCTTTGGATTTTTCTATACCAAGTCTGAGACTACCTAGGGTTTGGTTACCATATTTGCTCTAGAAGAAATGCATGCGTTTCATGGAATGCTAATTATTCCTAGCCACTAGAGCAGTGAGAATAATTGCTTTTGAGATGTTATTCAGGAAAAGAAATAACAGAGTTTTTTTTAATTGCTTTTGCCAAGCATCTTGTACTTGGGTTTGCTTTCTTCTTGTGCAGTCTTTTAAAGACGTTATCTTTCAAAAATTTAAAAAGTCATTGGGCAAGAGCGACAGTACAGTGGGTAGGGTGTTTGCCTTCTATGTGTTCTGTCGGGATTTGATCCCCAGCATCACATGTGGTCCCCTGAGCACTGCCAGGAGTAATTCCTGAGTGCAGAGCCAGGAGTAACCCCCTGAGCATTGCCTGGTATTACCCAAAAAAGAAAAAAAAAAAAAGTCAGTTGGAGCAAAGCAGAGAATGTGAGTGTCAGGACTGTGGGTGTGGACATACGAGTCCTTTCCTGACCAGGACCCATGCTGCTCTCTCTTAGGACCAGGTGGAACAGACCTCGCCCCATGGTCCATGTGACCTGGCAGGACCAGGCTTCCCAGCACAGCCGGATCGTGTCGCAAACCAGCAAGGTAAGGGACTAAGGGACTACAGGGATCAAGGTGCCACTGAAGCCGTTAGTCCTTTCTTGCAACAGGAGCCAGACAGCTGTACCGGGCTTTTAGTCCCAGACATGGTTCCAGGTGCCTGAGGGTAGTAAGAGTCTATCCTTAACCTGCTCTTCCAAACTCTAAAAAGGAGCAAATGAGAAACAGTGTTGTCTTCCCAAGCATGCCACCCCCCCCCTGACCACAGCCACCCCCTGACCTCTGCCAGCCCCTGTCCCCTGCCACTCCTGACCACTGCCAGCTCTGACCACTGCTAGCCCTGACCACTGCCAACCCTGAGCTCTGCCAGCCCTGACCTGAACTTTTTCTATCACTTGCCTGAAATATTACTTATTACTTATTTTACTGTGTTTCAAGGATTCCTTCTATTGTTTACTTTCAGGGGCATGATGCCAGTGTTGACTAATTAGTTCTACTGAATGTGAACATTTTGTGGTTGGTTTGGGGGCTATACCCAGCAGTGCTCAGGGTCCTCCTGCTCTGTGCCAAGGGGCTCCCTCCTGGTGGTGCTCAGAGAACTGCAAGGAAGGAAAGGAAGTGGGCTGAGAGATGGAACCAAAGGAGACCTGGTGGCTGATTGTTGGGTTATTAGAGAGTTTACATACAGTAGGGGTTAAACTAATCAGACTTTCACAATGACTTAGTGAATAAGAAGATGACATTTAACAAAAATAAAATCTGGGAAGGGGCTAGAGCAATAGTACAGTGGGTAGGGCACTTGATTTACACACAACCGATCTGGGTTTGATCTCCGGCGTCCCATGGTCCCCCGAACACCATCAGGAGTAATTCCTGAGTGCAGAGCTGGGAGTAAGCATTGCTTTGAGCTTTTCCAGGTGTGGGCAGCCCAAAAACTACAAAAAAAACCAAAAATAAACACTAAAATCTTGAAAGCTTGACCGAGATCAGTCCTCTCAACATGAAGTCAGAGTTTTCCGTGTTGGGCGTTCTGTCTAGAGTGTTCAAAAGATTTCAGTATGATAACACACGAGAAAGAAAAACTTTTGTTTTCAACTGACTTTAAAACTTCTGAAACTTGTAAGGCTAGAGAGTCATGCAGCAGCAGTTAGGGCACTTGCCTTGCAATTGGCTGACCCAGTTTGATCCTTAATACCATACATGGCCCTAACCATTGCCAGAAATGATTCCTGAGCACAGAACCAGGAGTAAGCCTTGAGCACTTTCAGGTGTGGCCTCAAAATAAACAAAAGACAACTTTAGTTTTTTTAAAGTACATATTACTGCTTACAAATGACCTCTTTCAAAACTAAAAAGTTTGGGGTATTAGTGTTCACATGAAGATTCGTTAATACTTTTGTGCTTTAGTAATTTTAATCAGAAGGGGGAAATTGCAGTGAAGGAACTATATAAAGTTTCTCTCTTGTGCCTTTATGTTGTATATTCAGATATCCTCTAGATTCAAATGCAGGCAGTGTAACTAGGGGAGATTTGGGATGCATGGAACAGACTATTGAAAGAGAGTGAATTCTCATCTTGAGTGAGAAGTTCTCTATTAGGAAGTTAAAGTGGGTGTCTGAGATGTCTCAACACATGGACAGGGCAGCAGGAATGTGTGCTCACACAAAACAGCAGCCACCTTCCCTTCCGACACTCCATAGAGAGTCTTTGGTGGAGGAGCACCATGGGCACCTCTGTGTGGCTGAGCCACAAGGCAGCACTTTGAGTTTGCGCCATACCCACCAGGCTGCGGACCCAGAGTTTCTCAGTGGTTGGAAACTCAGGCAAGGGTCATACTTGCCCCCTTGCTCCCAAAGGACCCTGGGTAACAGTTGTGTGCTTATGGCCATCACCAGATGATGAACCCAGTTGGGACTCACCTACTTAGGCCGCATGGCCCTGTTCCGCTGTCCAGCTTTCAGTGAGGTAGCAGGCAGTCCACCACACAGGGATGGGGGATGGGAGGATGGTGGAAAGGAAAAACAAAGCACAACACTCCCAAAGAAACCTGCAAGCTGGTGCTTCCATAGGCTCTAAGTACTCTCCTACCAGGAAACTGAGCTAGCGGAATCAGCAGATAGTCATTTAGACCATATATGGTGAAAATTCAGTTCAGAGACTATGGAATAAGTACGTGTGAAGTGCCCAAGGGGCTGAATGAAACTATAACTTAAAGGAGGGTGAAAAATAATGGAAGGAGCCACAACAGGTGGGATAAGAGAGTCTCTTACGAATGGTGGCTGTGAACGATGATGTCGTTGCTGGTGTTTTGGAAGAGAGCTTGATTCAGTATAAAGAGAATTAATGACTTAGCTTCTTGGCCGCGGCATTGAGAGAAGTGGAAAAATACAGACAAGGCATTAGATACACACACTTACATAATCAAGAGGGGAGAGAGAGAGAGAGAGAGAGAGAGAGAGAGAGAGAGAGAGAAGAGAGAAAAAGAGAGAGATATGGACGGGATTAAAGGGGTTGTTTTGAAGAGATGCTGAGAATTGACCAATACGGAAGAAAGACACACACCCAAATGGTGCCCAGAAAACTGAAAGGAAAAATGAAAGTCAGTCCGCATCTAAAGGCATTTAGCTTTGGTCCAGAAAACAACAAAGAGGAAATCTGGAGGGAGAAAACAGATTTCTTACCATAGTAACAACCGCCGAGCTGAGAACTGGCTTTAGCTTGGTGAATGCCAGAATGCTTGGTAATGCTGCTATTTCACAGTGCAAAATAACTGTTCATTAGAACTGTATACCAGCACATCACTTATTAGGGAAAGCAAAACAAAAGAAAAACAAAAACTAAAAGGATTGAGAAAATAAGCTAACAAAAAATTCTCCTGAAGGGAATTATTGAAAGTCGTACTTTAGGAAGAAAAAATGTGAATATGAAGTGAAGTTTTAAGAAACGCAAGGGTTAAGGAAATGAATTTAATGTCTTGAGTTTCATTTCATATGAATCGTTCAGATAATGTGGATATGAAACTTACAGTAACAAGATATTCAGAGTATTTGTTATTTGAAGGCAGGGATGATTCCCTGAGAGCTTAATTCATCCCCTTGAGAAATAAAATGTAAATTAACACATTTAGGGGAAATGTATATTTTGGCAAACTATCTTGAGAAAATGTAATTAAGTATTTAGATTATTTGACTATAATTTACTAAACTAGTATGTTTGTAATCTCTATGCTTTAACCTAGCAGCTAAAGATCTAAGGCAGTATATGTAGGGAGAAACAAAGTTAATCAAGGTAAATATATTTAGGGAGAAAAAGAATTAACCAGAAAAATAAGATGTAGGGATAAATGTATGTCAAACATTATAGCAAATAGGATACCAGGAATATTTATAATAGTTTTAACAGGTCCGAGTTAGTAGACGGGAACCTCACACTTAGAGTTTTTTTCGTTTGTTTTCTAAAATCAGTGTAACTTTTAGAAATGTTGCCCATATATGGAAAGTCGCACTAAATTTTAAGCAATCTGCTTCGTGCAGGTCATGTTCTTTGACCTAGTATGATTAAATCAGAAGTCAGCAGAAAAAAGTCAAAACAAAACATGTAAACACTTGTGGAAACTTTCAGATGCATCCTTATTTCAACCATTGGTTAAAGAGGAAATGAAAATGAAAACATTCTTTGTTTAGTACTGAATATAAAATGAATTTACTCTCAGTTAAGGGCCATATCATGTTAAATATGAAAAGATAATTTCTAGAGTTTAAAAGAAAAATCAAAATTGCAAAAGCAAAAAGAAATAATAAATGTCCAAGGAATTAATTATAAAAAGTATGATCAGAAATTATTGAACAGATAAAGTTTCAGTATATTAGAAAAAAAAATCCTCCAATGCCAGTCCTTTATAAAATCAGCCTCAGCAAACATAAACTAAAGAGAGAAAATCCTCATGGAAGAATCAGGTTGGAATGCTGAAAAGATAAAACAGGAAAACTGTGAACACCTTTCTGCCAATAAGTATGAAAATATGAGGGAAAGGAACAACATATTGCCAGAATATAAAAATGAAGTTGCAACACCAAATGCAGAGTGGTGTAGCAACAGGACCTGACTTGCTGATGGGAGTGTGACAGTGAGTCCACTCTGGAAGGCATACTCCAAATCCCTTTGGTCCTGAGCATACTCCCTCAGCAATCAAACCCCTTGGCTTTTGCCCAGAGAAATTGAAAACTTAGGTCACATAAAATGCCCATTGATGGTTATATAGAAACTTTTCGTATAATTACCCAAACTGGAAACCACCAGAATATTATTTGTAGGTGAGTTTATAAACAGACTGGCAAGACAACCCAGACAGTAGGGGGAAACATTGTTCATCTCACTTGAGATAAGAGTACTTAATGCAATTATTGTACATATAATACCAAAAAAAAAATTAAATTAACAAGAAAGCTCTTACTAAACCTATACTAAAATTAAACTCCTTAACTGGATTAGCGTGTATTTGTTAAAAAGAATGTATAGCAGTCATCATCAAATATAATGAGGAAATTTTAGTCATGTCCACAAAAAGTTAGAAACCCTAACTTTTGAACGTCATTGTCACTAGGAATAGTAGCCTGTTGGATCAAACAAGAAGCAGGTGTTACAAGGAAGAAATGAAATATTTGTTAATAAGCAAAAGATCTTATTATATAGATCATAAATCCACACAGATAAAACTTTTTTTAATCAGTGCTAGTTCTTCAAACCAGCAGATATAGGAAGACCGGGTTTTGAAATTCAGGCCTGTGCTTGTACAATGGGAAGCAGGTGCACTATAGTACAAAAAAGAAATCCTTCTTATAATAATATCAGAATTGAAAAGGTACCTAGGAGTAAATTCAACTGGAATACTTTATAAGAAGTTGTTAGCAGCCATAAAAAGGCTTATAATAAATGGAAAGTCATTTCATGTTCATGGAACACATACATAGTGAAGATAGCCTTTTATTTATTTGTTTTTAAGTGTATTTTAAAAAATATAATGCAGGTTCAACCAAATATCAAAGAGTTTATGTACAACCAGCCAGATAATTCAGTAAAAGGCAAATTTGTAGAACAAAGTGAGAAGAAGGATTATTCCATCAAATAGCAGGGCATCTTTTGGGGTCTCTCTCATGAGAAAGAACGTGTTACTGTTAAAAGACAGGAATAAAAAGACAGAAAGGAATGAGAGCAGACATTACATAAAGAAACTCAGATGTCTGTGGATCTGAAAACTCCAGAGAAGTGTGGGCAGAACCCTGAGAAAATAGGGCCCAAGGGTGGGACTTAGAGCAAGGGCTGGGCCCTTACTGCTGTCGTAGTCATTGATTTTACTCATCTATTGCAGAAAGCAAGTATTAAACAATTATTTAAAAAATAATACATCCTTAGATATTTTATCTTGGGTGTAATTCTTTATACAAACTCCCCCTCTAGGTGTTTGCATGAGAGCTGATCTGAGAGGAAGACAGCATTATAGGCCTCTCATTAACATCTGCTAAGGTTGAGCCAGAGGCGTGGCCCATCTGGAATCTACACCTAAATTCTGATTTTGAATTTTAAGGATACTGCCCTGCCAGGGAGGAAAGCTTGAACTGGTTTTGCTCTTGCTTTGACTGGCTGAGAGAGACAAAGGTGCTGGCTTGGGAAGAGGCACACGTGAGTGTGGAGACAGTTTGATCAGAGCACGTGGACAGGACATCTAATCAGGAGCTCTGGGTCTGTGGGAGTCTGCCAGCCAGTTGGGGGTAGCAGAGTGTGTTTAACTGTTGGTGAGAAGTACAGAGCCTTTTGGATTATTTAAAAAAAATAAAAATGTATTTGATAAAATGTATTTGAATAAAATGATTTCAACATAATTTATCTTTTTTAATATTTTATTATAACCACTGTGAGATATACAGTTACAAAGATGTTCATGTTTGGGTTTTGGTCATACAGTTAGTTATAGCACCTATCCCTCCACAGTGTCCATTTCCCACCACAAATGTCCCCTGATTACCCCCCATCTCCCAGCCTGCACCTATGGCAGGCACTTTACCTTCTCTCTCTCTCTCTCTCTCTCTCTCTCTCTCTCTCTCTCTCTCTCTCTCTCTCTCTTCTCTCTCTCTCTTTCTCCTTCTCTTACACGTTGTGGATTGCAATACATACATTTAGAGGCTATCGTGTATCTTTTTGCCTATCAATATAGTTTATTAAATGACAGTAAGAACTGGTAAGTCGGTCGTGAGACCCTTATGATCACAGGTAAGACTTGCCTAATTAGGACAGACAAATAAAAGGGGAAAAGGGCGCCACGTCACAAATACAAATCTCTGTAACATGCCGGGCAGCATTTAAAATTTTAAAAGACACAGTTTGACATCAGAAAAAAATATTTCAATACCTACAAAGTACAGAGTATTAATATTATCATAGAGTATTAGTATTATCATTTCTTTATCTTTTTTGGGGAGGATGGATCAGGCTTAAAGGGGCATCTCAAGTGTGTGGGAGTCAGAGGTTAGGTAAGACAGAGAAGGGAACAGTGTGCTAATAATTGTTGGAAATGATAATACCAGCCTAAAACTGAGCATTGAATGTAGGCAAAGGGACATACATAATAACCTCTAAGTATATATATTGCAAGCCACAATGTGTGTGTGTGTGTGGAGAGAGAGAGAGAGAGAGAGAGAGAGAGAGAGAGAGAGAGAGAAGAGGGCAAAGTGCTTGCCATAGAGGCAGGCTGGGGTTGTGGAGGGGATCAGGGGGACTTTGGTGGTAGGAAATGGGCACTGGTTGAAGGATTGGTACTGGAACACTGTATGACTGAAACATGAACATCTTTGTAATTGTCTATCTCATGATGGTCGCAAAATTAGACAGAGGGAAAAGGACAGATACAGAATGACTGGATTTATTTGTGGGATATAAAATAAAATAGTATGATACCAATATCCAAGGTCAGGCAAAACATGGATCAGGAGGTCTTGTCAGTAGGTGGAAACTACCACCAGTGTGTGGGAGTCAGAGATTAGGTAAGACAAAGAAGGGAACAATGTGCTAATAATTGTTGGAAATGATAATACCGGCCTAGAACTGAGCATTGAATGTAGGCAAAGGGATATACATGATATATCTATATGTATGTATTGTAAGCCTCAATGTGGAAGAGGAGAGAGAGAGAGAGAGAGAGAGAGAGAGAGAGAGAGAGAGAGAGAGAGAGAGAGAGAGGCAAAAGTGCCTGCTATAGAGGCAGGCCAGGGGATGGGGGAGGGAATCAGGGGACATTGGTGTTGGGAAATAGGCACTGGTGGAGGGATAGGGTGCTGGAACACTGTATGACTGAAACCCAAACATGAATATCTTTGTAATTATATATTTCACAGTGGTATGATAAAAAATTTTTTTTCAATAAAATATTTTTTTTTAAAAATGGTGGGCATCTCAGGATTTCTCCTGTCTCTGTGCTAAGGGATCACTCCTGGTAGTGCTCAAGGGACCAGATATGTGCATGGCCAGCTATGTGCATGGCAAGTGTCCTAACTCCCAAACTGTGCAGTTCCTATAGTACCTGTTTTTTCAAACTCTATGAGGAAAATGATCACATCAAAAGGCTGGCATATTATGGAAATTTGGGGCCGGGAAATGCCCCAAATTTCCCAGGCCAGACCCTACATGGGCCAGGGGTACCTATACATCCCCTGTGGGTCCATCTTCCCTGCATTTAGGCCTGTGCTCAGTCCACATTCAACACTGGGGATCTTCTAAACAAGATATGCCATGAGTGTAAAAGATAAAGAGCTTATTTTTGTTGCATCCTCTTTTTCAGGTGTTCTAGGCCTCAGACTTGCATGGTGCATTTGATTTAGGATGGCCTGGTTCTTCGCAAGGGAAATGAATTTAGAATACAAGATACAATATTAGCTGTGACTTTCCTTGACCTGTTACTTCTGTCTGGCAAAGAGGATTTATTGCTCTCTATTACTTTTTTTTTTTTTAAGAAATCTCGTCCCTAACATAAGCAGCTTATTTTATGTGCCAGTTGCTAAAAATGCCTCACACATTTTCTAGCACACACTGTAGGAAGGGTTACACATTCCTTTGCAGGTGGGTCACTTTATAATACCTGGAGTTACTCTGGACATTAAAAAAAAAGTATTTTCATTGTTGTAAAATATCCACAATATAAAATTTGCCATTTTAACAACTTTCTGTATATAATTAAGAAATTAATTTCATTCACAGTATTGTATAATTGTCATCAGCATGTAGTATTTAGGAAACAAAATGTTTTTTATTCTGCTGAATGAAAATACTCTGCCCGTTGAGCAATAATATCCAAGCTAATGGTAACCTCTGTTCTACTCTCTGTCTCTACAAATTTACTCATATATGTAGAATCATAGAATATTTTCTTTTTCTGTATGGCTTATTTTACTTTATATGTTTTCAGACTTCGTTATGGCTATAGAGTATATCAGAACTTCATTCTTTCTAGTACTGGATAATACCCTCCGGTACAGTTGTCTCATGCTCATTACGCTATACCTGCGGTGTACTCTTGGTTTCTTCCAGTTTGGTTATATGGCTGTCGCTGCAGTCAACATGGGTGAGCACACATCTCCGTGAGCTCCTGCTCTTAATTCTTTCAGATGCTTGCTAAGCAGTGGAGTTATTCAATCATTTTGTGATTCTTTATCTTAGCTTTTTTTTTTTTTTTTGCTTTTTGGGTCACACCCAGCAATGCTCCAATGCTCAGGGATTATTCCTGGCTCTGCACTCAGGAATTACTGCTGACAGTGCTTCGGGGACCATATG
This sequence comes from Cryptotis parvus, assembly GCA_021461705.1. Classification (NCBI taxonomy): domain Eukaryota; kingdom Metazoa; phylum Chordata; class Mammalia; order Eulipotyphla; family Soricidae; genus Cryptotis; species Cryptotis parvus. The sequence continues at coordinate 16,494 of JAJIBD010005885.1, read as the reverse complement.
GGATGCCGGGATCGAATCCAGTTTAGTCGCATTTGCCCTACCTGCTGTGCTATCACTCTGGGCCCAATCTCGCCTTTCCTTGGACAGTATTTTTGAGATAGTAGATTTCAGGTGAAGTTTCCGTGAATTTTAGAAGTTCCACTTTTTCCTACCAGCTGAACCCATGCCTCTAGCTAGAGAAAAAAGTGAGCAATGGTCCTAGAAGTTTGAAGTCTATATATGCAAGTTCCCAGGGTCTTTGCATGTGTGTGTTATGATGGCTACATTTCTGGACCCTCCGGATTCAGAGAGTCTGGCAGTGAGAGATTGTCTGCTCCTGGTCTTTGACACTGCTTCCAAAAATCCCACATAACTCTTTTCTGGCTTGCGTATTTTCTCTCATTTTTCTGTAAACTCAAGTTTCTTTTGAGCATGCAATTTTTTTATTAAATATTTTATTCTACCACCGTGAGATATTACAATTACAGCGTTGTTCATGTTTAGAGGTTTCGGTCACATAGTGTTCCAGCATCCTGCCCTCCACCAGTGCCCATTTCCAACCACCAATGTCCCCAATTCCCCCCCCCACCTGCAGCCTGCCTAAATGGCAGGTTCTTAATCTCTTTTCTCTCTCCCTCTCTCTCTTTTTCCTTCTCTTACACATTGTTGGTTGGTTGCACTACATACACTTAGAGGCCATCATGTGCATTTTTTCCCCTGTATTTAATGCTCCAGTTCTAGGTTGGTATCAGCCCTTTCGACATTTATTCACATATGTTCCCTTCTCTGTACTACCTAACTTCTGACTCCCACATATTTGCGGTAATTTCCACTTTTGGTAAGACCACCTGATATATTTATGTCATGAGCATACAATTTTTTAAAAGTTTTTTATTTATTTATTTTTTTACAATTACAAAGATATACAATTAAAAAGTTCATATTTGCTTTTTGATCATACAGTGTTCCAGCACCCATCCCTCAACCAGTGCCCATCTCCCACCACCAAGGTCCCCGGTTCCCTCCCCCTCCCCCAGCCCTCCTCCATGGCAGGTTCTTTATTTCTTTCCCTTTCTCTCTCTCTCTTTTCCTTCCCTTCCAGACTATGGATTACAGAACATACATTAAAGGGTTGTCATGTGTATCTTTTTGCCTCTATTTAATGCTCAGTTCTAGGTTGGTATTAGTACCCTCGACAATTGTTGGCACACTGTTCCATTTTCTGTCTTACCTAGCCTCTGACTCCCACACGTTTATGATAATTTCCACCTTTGACAAGACCTCCTAATACATGTTTCACTTGACCTTGGATATTGGTATCATAATATGTACATATATATTTATGTCATGGAAATAAATGCATCATTCTGTATCTGTATCTCTCCTTCTGGCTAATTTCATTCAACATAATCTTCTCCATGTCCATCCATTTATAGGCAAATTTTCATAACTTCATTTTTCCTAACAGCTGCATAGTATTCCATTGTGTAGATGTACCAAAGCTTCTTCTTATCCAGTCATCTATTTTCGGGCACTCTGGTTGTTTCTAGATTCTGGCTATTGTGAATAATGCTGCTATGAACATAAAAGTAGGGATGGTGTTTCCGCTGCATATTTTTGGCTTTCCAGAGTAGATTCCCAGGAGTGGTATGGCTGGGTCAAATGGGAGTTCAATTTCTAGTCTTCGGAGGAATGTCTATATTGTTTTCTAGAAAGGCTGTACCAGCTGGCATTCCCACCAACAATGGATGAGTGTCCCCTCTTCCCCACATCCACGCCAGCACTTGTTGTTCTTGCTCTTTTGAATATGTGCCAGTCTCTGTGGTGTAAAGTGGTATCTCATTGTTGTTTTGATTTGCATCTCTCTGATGATTAGTGATGATTAGCATTTTTTCATATGTTTTTTGGCCATTCGAATTTCTTTATGATGTTTCTGTTCTTTTCCCCCATTTTTTGATGGGGTTGTTTTCTTCTTGTAAAGTTCTTCCAGTGCCTGATATATCCTGGATATTAATCCCTTATCCGATGGGTCTTGGGTGAATATTCTTTCCCATTCTGTCGACTGTCTTTGTATCTTAGTCACTGTTTCATTTGAGGTGCAGAAGCTTTTTTAGTTTCATGTAGCCCCATATGTTTATCTTTTCTTCTAGTTGCTTTGTTAGTGATGTTTCACCTTTGAAGATGCCTTTAGCTTCAATGTTGTGGAGGGTTTTTCCTACATTTTCTTCAATGTACTTTATGGATTCAAGTCTGAAAGTTGAGATCTTTAATCCATTTTGATCTGATTTATGTGCATGGTGTTAGACACAGGTCCAAATTCATTGTTTTACATGTCGCTGCCCAGTTTTCCCAACACCACTTGTTGAAGAGGCTTTCCTTACTCCATTTTGGACTCTTTGCATCTTTATCAAAGATTAAATGATCATGTGTTTGAGGTTGGGTGTCAGGATACTCAATTCTATTCCATAGGTCCACAGGTCTGTTTTTATTCCAATACCACGCTGTTTTAATTACTACTGCCTTGTAGTAGATTGACAAACCATTGGCAAGACTTGTAAGGACAGGGAAAGAGAGAACCCAAATAAACAGAATCAGAAATAAAAATGGTGACATCACAACAGAAACCACAGAAATCCAAAAGTTCATCAGAGATTACTTTTGAGAGCCTGTATGCCGTGAAACATGAGATTCTAGAAGAAATGGATAAATTCCTAAGTCCTATAACCTTCCATGGCTGAAACAAGAAGACCTGTAATACCTGAATAAGCCTATCACCATTGAGGAAATTGAAACAGTAATTAAAAGTCTGCCCAAACACAAAAGCCCAGGTCCAGACGGATTCACTAGTGAACTCTATCAAACCTTTAAGGGAGGACCTACTGCCAGTCCTTTTCAAGCTCTTCCAGGAAATAGAAGAAACAGAAACACTCCCAAACGCTTCTACGAGGCACATATCACCCTGATACCCAAAGCAGGGAGAGACAACACAAAGAAAGGAAAACTACAGACCAATCTCCCTGATGAACACTGATGCTAAGATCTTCAACAAAATACTAGCAAACAGAATCCAAAGACTCATCAAGAAGATTATACATCATGACCAAGTAGGATTCATCCCGGGAATGCAAGGATGGTTTAACATTCGCAAGTCAATCAATATAATACATCATATCAATAAGAAAAAAATAAAAACCATATGATCCTTTCAATAGATGCAGAGAAAGCATTTGACAAGATCCAGCACCTGTTCATGATTAAAACTCTCCAGAAAATGGGAATTGAAGGGATTTTCCTTACAATAGTTAAAGCCTTCTACCAAAAGCCCACAGCGAGCATCATTCTAAATGGGGAAAAGTTGAAAGCCTTCCCCCTGAGATCAGGGACAAGACAAGGTTGCCCACTCTCACCTCTTTTATTCAATATAGTACTGGAAGTACTTGCAATCAGAGAAGAAAAAGGACATCAAGGGCATCCAGATAGGCAAGGAAGAAGTCAAGCTATCATTATTCACAGATGACACGGTATACCTAGAGAACCCTAAACTCTCTACAAAAAACTCCCTAGAAACAATAGACACATATAGTAGAGTCTCAGAATACAAAATCAACACCCAAAAGTCGGTGGCTTTCCTATATACAAATAACGAAAGAGAAGAAAGGGATATTCAGGAAACGATTCCATTCACAATTGTGGCCACAGAAAATCAAATACCTAGGAATCAGCTTAACCAAGTGTGTAAAGGATCTGTACAAAGAAGACTACAAGACAGTGCCCCCAGAGATAAAAAGGGACACAAGGAAATGGAAACATATTCCCTGCTCATGGATGGGGAGATCACTTGATCACTTGAATCCCGTTATTCATCGATTCGCTCGAGCGGGCGCCAGTAACATTTCCATTGGACCCTATCACGTGCCAATGTAGCCCAAAGGCATCTGGTTGATTCAGGAATATGAAGAGCCTCAAACCGTTCCTTCAGGGTCTTTACAAGGAAGTCTGACCATCTTGTAGGTGGGCAGCCACGTGATCTTTTGACATCCCGTGGGATCCAGTAGATAACGGCTCTAGTCCAGCGGGTTGTCTCCAAATCGCATTACATGTCCAGCCCATCTGATTTTCGATGCCTTGGCAAACGAGACAGCATCCCTGATTCTGGAATAGCGGCGGAGGTCAGAACTCCGGATTCCTTCTCTTACTTGAGTGAGGCGTGATATTCCAAGCATAGCTCTTTCAATTCCTCTCTGGGAGACCCGAATAGCATTCTCATCCCCTGCTTTTCGTAGGGCCCAGTTCTCTGAGGCGTATGTTAATGCAGGGAGAACGGTGGAGTTGAAGAGATGTGCCCGGAGCCGGAGTTTCTTTGTCCTTTTAGCTATTTCTTTGATGCCTTTGAAGGTATTCCATGCCACTCTCTTCCTCCTGCGCAGCTCAGGTTTTAGGTCGTTCATCATGTTGATTTCTCAACCTAGGTACACATAACTGCTGCATTCAGAGATGTTTGTTCCATTGAGAGTGAATGGGGCCTCTGGAACTAGTTCATTCTTCATGAACATAGTTTTCTTTAGATTCAGCTGTAGACCTATCTTTCCACATCTCGGTCAAAGTCAGCCAGCATTTGTACCGCTTGGCTAATGTTTGGTGTTATTAAAACTATGTCATCAGCGAAGAGGAGGTGGTGTAGTTGCCGACCATCTATCTTCACTCCCATTCCTTCCCATTCTAATTGTTGCATGATGTTCTCGAGGGTGGCGCTGAAGAGTTTTGGTGAAATGGTATCACCCTGTCGAACCCCTCTTTTCACATTAATGATCACTTCTTTGTAGAATGGTGAGATCCTGGTGGTGAATCCGTAATACAGCTCACGAAGGATCTTGATGTATTGGGTTTGAACACCCTGTTTGGCTAGGGCTTCGATGGCTGCTTCAGTCTCCACAGAATCAAAGGCTTTCTGTAAATCAATGAACGTGAGACAGAGCGGCATCTTGTATTCCCTACAAACCTCAATGAGCTTGGTAACCGTGTGGATATGGTCGATTGTGCTGAATCCTTTCCTGAAACCTGCTTGCTCGCATGGTTGTCCTTCATCTAGTGTTCTGCTAATCCTGTTCAGGATGACTCGTGTAAACAGCTTGTAGATGACAGACAACAGGCAGATGGGGGCGATAGTTGCCGATGTCGTGAATGTCTCCCTTCTTGAACAGAAGAACTGTCCTGCTGGTTTTCCATTGGGAGGGCACCTTGCATTCGGACTGGTAGCGTGTGTGAAGAGCTGAGCTAGTGTATTGATGAGTACCGATGGCAGATTCTTCAGGTGTTCGGGTCTGTCTTTGTCTGGGCCTGGTGCTGTTCCCTTCTTTACCGACGAGATGGCATGTCGGATTTCAGAAGGGAGAACGTTGGGGAATGACATATCCATCCTGTGGAATTTGGTATGTGGGCAAGTGGATGTGGCTATCAAAGAGATTTGAGTAGAAGTCATGGATAATCTTCTCCATTGCCTTTCTGGAAGATGTGATAGATCCATCAGGGCATCGGAGGGCAGTCATCTTGGTCTTATAGTTGGCAAAGGACAGGCGGGCAGTGCGAATGCTTTTTCCAGCTTCTGCTGCATCTTCCAGTATTTCTGCTCTTCTGTCTTTGAGGTCTTCTTTTATCGCTTCTCTGCACCGTTTAGCAAACTTGGACGTTAGCATTTGGTCTCCTGAGGTTCACGCCTTGCCACGTTGGCGAATGAGCTCGAGAATTTCTGAAGACAGGCGTCCTTTTGTGTCTTTCTCTCTCTCGGCATTCTTACGCACAATCATGGAGGTGCTGAACCAGTCGGTTGTATTCTTCATCGATGTCGTCAATGATGGTATCTTCCCATGTTGCTGCAATGGTGCCAAAGAGTTCCCAGTTGGTGGTCATTCTGGGAGTTCTCTTCTTAAACTTTGCAGCCTTTTCTCCCGTTGCGGGAAGTAGAATTTTGCACGAAGGAGAGCGGTGGTCCGATCCTGTTTGGAATTTGGGGGCGACAGCTACATCGGTCAGACAAAACTGTCGATTGAAGATGATGTGGTCAATTTCATTGTGGAACTGTCCGCCAGGAGAATACCATGTCCAACGTTTCGCTTCAGCTTTCTGGAACTGTGAGTTCCCATGAATGGTCTTGGTGGACATGATGAACTCAGATAGTCTCTCACCCTGTTCGTTCCATTCTAGGCCATGGGTCCCGATGTGGATTTCTTCAGCCCGATCTTCTTGGTCCTGTCTTGGCATTAAAATCACCGACTATGATCTTGTAGAAGGTGTGATCTTTTTTATAGAACTCCTCCAATTCCATGTAGAATTTCTCAATTTCATCTTCTTTGTATGTGGATGTTGGTGCGTAGACAATGAAGATAGAAATTGCTGGCAGTGGGCCACATCTCTTCAAGTGTAATCGTCCTATTCGGTTTGTTAGGCATTCAAATGAATCAATGTTTATGGCCATGTTCGTGTTGACAAGGACACCAATGCCACCGATGCCTCTTTTGTCGCATGTTCCAAGGAACAATTCTTCTCTGGTGTCAAATACAGCATGATGCAACTGGCGCCTCCTTGTCTCAGTCAGACCAATGATGTCGTACTTGATCTTCTTTTGCTTGCAGCATCAGATCCTCAATATATGCTTCCGATGCCAGTGTACGTGCATTGAAAGTACAGACAGTCGTTTTTAGTCCTTCTTCGTTTTGGCAGCCTAGGATGGCCATGAAATTTTGTCAGGCACTGCTTGTTTGCCTTTCTTACTGCTGCCGTATTAAGGGCTCTTTCGGGTCAGGAAAATAAACATTTCTGTTATTGGATTTGGCATATCAAACACGCATCGGACAGCTTGCCAGGCTCTGCCATGTGGGCGCTATATACTCATTACTTTGTGGGACTCTCTCAGAGGGGGGTTGAATATTTACGGTAATTTGTTGAATATTTACGGGAAAGCTGGTTTCTGCTCTGCCAGGTGTACCTGTGTCTTAGGCTCAAGCATTCCCTGCGCTTTGAAATACTCTCCTCTCTGAAGGATGTGGAGAACATTGTCCAAATGGTAATACTCCCTAGAGCTCTGTACAGATTCAATGCAGTCCCTATAAGGATCCCCATGACATTCTTCAAAGAAATTGACCAAACGCTCCTGAAATTTGTATGGAATAATAAACCCCCAAGGATAGGTAAAGCAATCCTCGGGAAAAGAAGATGCGAGGCATCACCTTTCCCAACTTCGGGCATGCAATTTTAAGCTGCAAAATTATGTTTAGTGTTTCTGGTAACAGGGTGAGTGTAGAAAACAGAATGTAGAATGCGATAGAACTATTTTAGTATATTATCGGGCAGTCTGTTTGCCCAAGTGGAAAAGACCAAAATTAGTAAAGAATGCCAGCTGTTAGGGAAGTTGAATCAAGACAGATTGTTTTTGGCCTGGAGCCATAGTACAGCACATAGGGTGCCTGCCTTGCATGTGTCAAACCTGGGTTCGATCCCTGGGACCATTATGATCCTTTGAATCCTGCCAGGAGTGATCCCTGAGCATGCCTGTATATGGCCCCCAAAGCAAAAAGGAAAAAAGATTGTTTTGTTATGGTTCTTTTTCTTCAAGGTCTTCTCTAAAATCATCAGAGGTTGGAGTGAGTGGCCACTGGGATGAGTGTTCTCACTCTTTTGTTAACTGTGCCCAGCGTTAGGGTCCAAATGGGAAAAACCGCTTTGTAGCTTGAGTCTTCATGTGTACTTTTCATCTTATAAATTTATTGTAAACCCTAGCAAGAACAATGGAGACCATAATTTGAAACCCTGTCCTAAGATATTTGATACACCCCATGATTCCCAGAGCTACACCTGGGGAGACTGATGCAGAGAGTTCTGGTACTGCACCCAGACATCACAGAGTCACTACTCACATTGTAGTGAGATTGGGATCACAGTCAAGTATTGAATTCCCCTTAGTTCACACTCCCAGCACTGGGTTTTGTAAATGAAGTTTACAGAAAGAAGTTTTGTAAATGAAGTCTTGCTTCTCTTTCCTGTAAGCCCTAAGCAACACACCAGGGTTCTGCCCTTGCCCTGGGTCTCGCTATAGCCCCTGGACAGCTCCTTCTCTGGATGGAGATCTCTGGAACTCTGGAAGGAAGAACTTTGTCTCACCTCATTGTTTTGGGGTTAAGATCCATTACTTCTTGCAACTCCCTTCCCCCAGCCTTCTGTAAAGTGTGTGTGTATATCTAGACACACACACACTAACACACACACACACACATATATATATATATATATAAAAGACTTGGTGTATGTTTGGAGTGAGGAGTGAGTGGAGAGAGATTAAAGAAAATCTAGCAGATTTTGCTAGAGCCTGTGGTCTTGTACCTTCGTCCATTGGTCTGGGGAACAAACATTGACCCCAAATGTGACCAAGGAACCCGCCAAACCCCAATGTCTGTTAGGGACCCCATTCAGCTCTGTGTAACGTCACCGTCGCGTGTAATATCAGTTGTAAGCATCTGGTGTGTTTCTGTGCATAGAAGCTATCTGGTGGTGCTAGGTTTTGTGCCTCCCTAACCTTGTTCTTCCAAAATCACTTCTTGAAGGCATGAACTATGCTTACTTATCTGTAAAGTTCTGCTTTCTGCCTTATAGATTGTTATATCTAATAAATCAGTGATGGTTCCTGTGCTCCAGGCACCATAGAGTTGTTCTGAGCCCCTTTCTTATGTTGTTCATATGTGGTTCCGATAAATCTAGGCAGGTAGTGAATGACTGCTGCTTCTTTATATCCTGTTGGTACAATAAGAGGTGTCAGGAGTGCTGAAGGAGACAGTATGAATACTCCTGATTTTTTTTTGTTTTAAATACTGTTTGTTTGGGGGCAGTTTTGTGGGGTTGTTCCTCATGTTGTTTGGGGAACCAGGCAATTGTCAGAACTGCGCTGGGGCTAATACTGTGAGTCTGTGGCTAATATCTGTCCTCTTTATGGAAATGCTCAGCCGTCCTGCCCTTTCCTTGTGTGCAGGCACGTCAGGCACGTTCCCAGTCGATCCTCTTAACCACCCCAAGGGGCATGTGTCTCAGTTAAATCACCAGCGTCAGCATCTGAGTGAAAGGTGTGTCGAGTTTCACATCTTCTTTTGCTTCTGATGGGAAATTTCAGATCTAGGGTCTGCTTAGACCCACTGAACTCCAGGTCTGGTTCTGACCAAGGATTGTAATGCCAGACCCAGTGTTTGTCAGGGCTGGGGTTGGGGACATAAGAGACGGTACTTGGGGTCTTGATGCTCTTGTCTCTCTGGCTGTGTTTTAAACCCATGTGATAATCTCAGTGGACTCTGAACAACTTGTTACCTGGCTCACTGCATCTGGGTGTCAGGATTGCATTCTGCAGGGGAGACCGGGCCTCAGGGGCCCTGCCTGCACTCTGTTGGGGAAACTGAGTCTCATGGTCCCTCCTGCATTCTCTGGGGAGCCGGGCCTGGGGGGCTTCTCCCTGCACTACGTCACAGTGAAATGATTGTCTGGTGGAGCAAGTGGGCTGAATCTAAGGAATTCCAGTGGCTCCCCACAATGACCTGTCCTGTGCATGCTCAAAGCCAGGAGCCATCTCTGGTCTAAGGTGAGTTCTTGTTGGGACACTCTGTGGGGCCTGTCTGGTTCTGTGGGTGGCAGCTTTCTTTAGCTGGGAGCACTTAGAGTGGCAGCCCCTAGTGGCCTTGGTGCCTTGCCTCCTGCCTGCGGGACTGCACAGGAACAGCCTTCCCTCTCTCAGTGTTCAGTGCTCACAAAGAACAGGCAGGTCACAGGGGCCAGTCCCCTTCTGCCTCCAGTTCCCTCCCCATGTTTATACCAATTCCACCTTCTGGCCAGAACCTCTGCCTTAGTCAAAGGTTCTTCTTTGCTTCCCTTTCTCCCCACTCCCCCCTTTCATCTCTGTTTGGGTGCGTCACCTGGAGGTACTCCGGTGACCGACATAGCACAGTGCCAGTGATCAAACCTGACCTCTCAGACTGGCCATGCGCTCCAGCTTGCTGAGCTGTTTCTCATAAAAGAGGCTGCGAGCACCATGCTTTTTGGTCTTCCTATCGCTACAGGATGAAGTTAAAGCTATGAGGAGGGTAGACTCAGATTCCGTGCATAAGCCCTCCCTTGTCATAGTAGCACTCATCACTTGGTTATCTGCTGCAAAGCCTGCTTGCAGGTATGTGTTTGTGTGTGTGTGTACATGTATGTGCACATGTGCCCGGCTCTGAGTTCTCACCTCCCCTGTTGCTGGTCCCGCTGCATATGGCAGCCTGATTTCAGTGTCCCACCACCCCGTGCTTCTTTCTCTTTGACCAATACTTCAGTTGCTTCTCTTGGGTCTCCTGTGTTGTGACCTCAAAATAAGGAGCCACACCTTGCCTTGATTCACAGTGTGGCAGCGTACATGTTTGTCTTCCCCTTTGTTCTTAGCTATATTGAGACCAGTGGTTGTGATCTAATCTATGGGAGAACTGAAAGAAAGTGGATTTGTCATCGGAGCTATGCAGAGGCTCTCTGCATAGCTGTGGGCTGTTGGGCCTGCACTTAGCTCCTATGAACCCTGGGATTCTAGTGAGAGTTTAGAGTGTGCCTTGTGGGGTGTTGGACCTGCACTAACTCCCTATGAACCCTGGGTTTGTAGGCAGATCTTGGGGTGCATGTTGTAGGGCCAGAGCTATGTGGGATGCCCTCATGGGGCATTCAGGGGCAGGAGCGGTGCTTGTTACACTCCCCTTGTCCCACACAGCTTCTTCCCACCAACTCTCTGGCCAGTGCACCACACACTCAACACAACAGACAGAAATGTTTTGTTCTATCCAGTCCTGACACTGCGCTGGACTTTATAGCATGTCAGAGCTCGGGGAGACAGGAGGCGGTGATCAGGTGACTGGCAAAATGTGTATCTTAACCCTCCTGAAGCAATTGTAGGTGCCAGCTTAGGCCACTACTCCTGTTCTGTTGTGGCCAAATGGCAGTGTGTGAGATGGAGCCTCACAGTCCAGCCTGTGCTGCAGCCGTGGAGGAGGATAGACAGCGGGGAGGAAAGGACACGTCTGCACGTGTGTCATCTCCTCAGCCAGCCTGTGTCTCACAGGAAGCGGGCATTTGGGGTAGAGGCTGGGGGCAAGTGGATTGTCCAGCCTGAGGGCCTCATTGAAAACAGGATGGTGCCAGCACTTCTTGCATAGAGACAGAGAATTATACCATTTGCCACTCTTGCAACTATAGGACTTTGGGTTGATAGTTGGGCTCTCACGGGCTCAGGTGATGTTGTCTGCTAAGAAACCACTGTATCTAGGACACATGCTGTTCACCACTGAAATGATGGAGCACTCTGGCATGTATGCAGTGGCCATATGTGATTTGCTTGCCAGATTTTTTTTTTCCAAAAAAGGAATCTGGGAATCCTGCATAACTAGAAAATTCTTCAGCTTGATTGATTTATGGAAGCCAGTATGTTCATCTTCTGTCTCTGCAGCTAACATACCTGTTGCATGCTAGGTGTGAGATACAGTGATCGAGCTTAAGCTCTCAGTCTTCTAGAAACTCAAGTTTAGTGACAGAGTGATATGTAAAGAGAAAGCTTAAAAACGTAGAAGGGAAGCTGCATGTCCCACCGTGGAGTTGGATAGACCTGGGAGCTGGGCGTTCCCCAGTTTCATCACTGGGAATCTGTTACATTGTCCACTTGGTTGGAGTAGCAGGAAGATTCTAAAAAAGCTTAAGCTGTGACCTTTGTTGTGGGGCCTGGCATTTTGTGGGTACCCAGTACACAGTGGCTGCTGTGTGTGATCATTGTTCATAGTACCGCATGACAGAATGAATAAAAATCAGAGATGACCTCACCCTTGTTCCCCTGGGCCCACCCGCAGATGGCCTTCCTCTGGACTTGCTCCTAGAACGCACACATATCCCCCAAAACCTGGTTCTGAGTGACTGTCACAGGCATCTCTTTTTCTAGGACATTATTCAGAAGGTAGCACTTAATATCTGTGCTGTTGTTTCTCTTATTTGGGTGGAGGTTGGATCAGACGGGACTCGGGCCTTCCAGAGCTGTGCGCATTCCATTACTCAGTTCCACAGGTTGGGATTCTGGGCATATCCTGTTAACTGTCTGGGACCTATTTCACAAACTGAAGCCCCTCAGGGGATCTTGCTTATAAAGACGAGGCGAGAGTCTAGAGTCCTGGAGTCTTGGCTTCTCTTGTCCCATCCCAGTGCCATGTTTTTTGGGTTGACTCCCGTTTCCCCTGCCTCCTGGAAAGCCAGATTCTTTCCCCCTGGGCACCCCTCAGTTCTGGGAGATGTGTCATTTCTTGGAATAGCTAAGTGCTTTTCTCCTGGAATGACTTTTCACATCCTAATATATTAGAAATCGGGCTCTCTGAGAACTGAATGCTCACTTGGCTCTTTGCTTGTCAACAGATAACTAGTTTTAAAAATCTTCTGCCAACTATGAAAAACCATCCTGGGATAGTTGTGGCCTCTGGGATCCTTTTCTGGCTTAGCATTTCCTGGGTACTACGGAGTTGTTTTCGTCTGAAGACTTGCACCGCATGTGCCCTGTACTGCCTTTCCTCTGTGACGCCTCACAGAGCACAGTCTTGGACTACTTCCCATGGCTCCAAGTGTTCCTTTCTGTGAGAACTCTCTCGAGTTCTTACAGGATGTCTTCATCTCATGCTGCTGAACCAGAACATGTTATGATTTCTTTCTAGGGGGGTAATTATTTTTCCAGAGATAGTAAAAGAAGTTCTCTGTCCTTCCCCTCTTCTTTATATTTAGCAACGTGACCCATATCCAAAGCTTATTGCCTAAGACTTAATTATATTCAGGCTGCAGAGATTCTTTTCTGATCTGTTAACATCTCAAATATGTAGTTGTTCACAGTAAATACTTGCTGAGAGTGATGGAAAAACTTGGCTGCATAAAGGGATTTTTAAATTTTGGAATTAAATTCATGAAACTATGGAGTGTTAATATTGAATGGGTAAATGGAGTCTCCTAGTGTCTAATTTACTTTTAAAACATTGCCTTTCTAGGAGCACAGTGCCAGCGGTGGCAGACTTTTTGGACTTAATCAGGATTTTCCCTCTGCAATTCCAGTGTTCTTGGACTCATATTTTTTAGGCTGATGGAAAATGAGAATCTTCCAGAATGTCAAGTTATTTATATAGTTTCTTATGCCCAGGTTTCTACCTGATTTATAATGTAATAGAGTAATTAGGAATTGAATTCAGAAGGTTGAAAGGAAACATTAAATTACTAAGGAAGAACTAGATGCAATTAATCATTTGCTTCTTTTTGTGTGCTACATTGTAGGTGATTTCTTTGAACTTGCCTAGTCATTGTGTAACAGTACAGCGATCCCTGGAGATGGCCCAGCTCAATCTGCTTTCAATATTGGTTTTCTGGTCACTTAGTAGGTCCTAGGCCCTTGCCTGACAGGCTCTAATGTTTAGCTAGTGGAAAATTCTTGAATTTTTGTGTTTACAGTTCAGAACAGAAATAGTCTTAAAGACCTGAAGGAGGAACCAGAGCAATAGCACAGTGGGTGTAGAGTGTTTACTTTGCATGTGGTTGACCTATGTGAGATCCCTGATACCACATATGGCCCTCTAAGCACAACCAGGAATGATCCCAGAGTACAGAGCTAGGATTAAGCCCTGAGCACTGCCAGTGGCAATCCCAAAACAAAACAAAAAAAAAAAAAAAAAGAAATGTTGAAGGAAATGTGAGTGATGTCTGAAAAATCCAGAGCAGAGGAAAATCTTGTGCTTGTTGAGAGCCACTAATATCAGATCCTACTTTTTTAATTTCAGTATGTGGGGTTATTAAAGCGATTTCCATTATTTTTCCTGTTGATCTCTAAATACAAATTCATTGAATTAAACTCGCTAAAATCAGTGTCTAGAATGGCCAGTGGTTAGCTCCCTGGCTGTGTGTATCGGAGGAGAAGGTTGCCTGCCTACAGGGTTTCCTTCTGCGTTTGACTCTGAGCTCTGCCCTGGGCTTTGTGACATGCATTTTCCTGATGGCTGCTGTCCCTCCTGGCTGGCTGTCACACAGCCCCAGCACCAAGAATGAGGAATTTGTTAGGACAGAAATACAGACCAGCCTCCCTCCCTGAGAATGACTATAGTCAGCATCTTGCCACTCTGCTGCTGAGGCACAGAAGAAGCTCCACAAGCAGCTTCATAGGAACTCATGATGCCTGCCTTGGCTGGATGCTTGAGCTCTTATGAGCTGACTGCATCCAATTAGAGTAGTCACAGAGCATCCAAGTAGAGTAGCTACAAAGCATTGCAGTAGAGTAGCCCATACAGGCATCAAGTAGAGGTGGCTACAGAGCTACAGAGCATCAAGTAGAGTGGCCACAGAGCATCTAAGTATAAGTAGAGTGGCCATCCCGAAAGCATCCGAGTAGGTGTCCACAGAGCATCTAAGTATAAGTAGAGTGGCCACAGAGCATCCCAGTAGAGTGGCCACAGGCATCTAGAAGGCACAGAGCATCCAGTAGAGTGGCCACAGAGCATCCCAGTAGAATGAGTAGAGTGGCCACAGAGCATCTAAGTATAAGTAGGTGGCCACAGAGCATCCAGTGGGAGTGGCCACAGAGCATCTGAGTAGAATGGCCAAAGAGCATCCGAGTAGAGTGGCCACAGAGCATCCGAGTAGAATGGCCACAGAGCATCTGAGTAGAATGGCCACAGAGCATCTGAGTAGAATGGCCACAGAGCATCCGAGTAGAGTGGCCACAGAGCATCCGGGTAGAGTGGCCCGGCACCAAGAAGCCCGGCATCCGGGTAGAGTGGCCACGGGCATCCGAGTAGAGTGGCCACGGGCATCCGAGTAGAGTGGTCACAGATTATCCAAATAGAGTGGCTACAGAGCGTCCGAGTAGAGTAGCCTAGCCACAAATCATCTGAGTAGAATAGTCACAGCATATGTGGTCGAGTTTGGTACAGACTCAACTTCTAGAACTGCCTCATGGTTGCCGCTGCTTCTTGTTTCTTGCTCTTCCTTTCCTTACTTCCTGCTTCTTTTTCCTCTTTCTCTTCTTCTTTTCTTCTCCTTTTACCCTGTCTTACTCCTTTAGTAAAACAAATTCCACACAGAATTTAGCAGCTTAACTCTTTAGGTCTCTATTTTGTGATGTGAAATAAACATCATCCCTGCCTCCTCTCACCACCCTGCCCCGGAGCCCATTGCTCTGCAAAACAGAAGCTCTACTCCCTCGTAAACAGTGACCCCTTCGTCCGTTCCTGCCCCCCACTGCAGTACCCACCATTCTGTTTCTTTCTTAGGTTGATTGATTTAAGGACCCCAGAGAAGTGGGATCACACAGTAGTTCAGTTCCTGGCTTATTTCACTTAACAGAATATCCTCTAGGTTAATCCAGGTTAAGGCAAACTATGATGCCTTTCTTTTTCATTTTGAAGAAGGAATCAAATTCTGTTGTTTGGCTAGACCACTTTTGTTTAATCTGTCCATTCATCAATGAACATTTATTGCTTCCAGCTGCTGTAAATAATGCTGTTTTGGAAATGGTTAGGCAGTTGAGGGGCATTTTGACTCTTTTTATTCAGGGAGGGTATATACTTGGATTTTTGCTTTTGAAAAAAAAAAGATAATTGAGCCTTAAATATTGGTCTAATTATCGAAGACACTGAATATTGGTAAACTTACCTTTTTTTAAAATTATGGATCAGTGTTCCTCATTTATGCTTTTTTTCTCTTCTGTAGGGGCTAAAAACTGTGTGGTAGTTGGTAAGGACAGACTCGTATTAAAAATCAGTTTATTTGGCCATTTTCCTTCAGAGTTATACTTTCAAGAGTGAATATTCTTTTTAAGGTAATACATGTTTACTGTAGAAATTCAATGCCTATGAATTAAAAGCATTGTAAAATGGGTCTGTGAGCCCAGATTGTTTATAAATCACTACTTGACGTCATTGAGTATGTTTATTTTCATGATTTGGGGACACCAGTCTAAGTAGGATTTCTACTTAGAGCTGGATGTGTCTCTACTGACTGAAGAGTCTCCTGGTTCCCTAATGATGGATCCGAATACACAGACTACACATGCCTAACAAGACAGTCCTTAGAAGGGAATCTTGGCCTAAGGGGTTGCTGAGCTGTATGCTTTCCTTGCTGAGCATATTGCCTGTTTTCCACCAAAAAGTCATCGCTTGAGCGCAGAAGTATCAGGAGGATACTTACAGGCAGCTGGAAGTCAGGGACTCTTCACCTCAAATGCATTTATTAACTGGATAACTAGAGATAATTTTCAGGGACTGCCATGCCAGTAGACCAGCTTGGTGTTCAGTACCTCTCAGTATCTTGGCTGAGTGAACAGTCAACCTTTCCTATCACTTTTGTTAGGCTTTGGGGTCTCATTAGGAATTGAGTCATTTATTTCTTAACATCTAAAGACAGAATATCTACTCCTGGGTATTCTCTCTTGACTGCATAAGACTTGTACCATTGCTTGAA